>LGRX02004189.1:0-36875 GCA_001247695.2 Cymbomonas tetramitiformis
TGACATCAACGACGAGATCAACGCGCCCGACGAGATCAACGCAGCCGCGCCGCTCAGCCACTGACATCAACGACGAGATCAATGCAGCCGCAGCCGCTCAGCCACCGACATCAACGACGAGATCAACGCGCCTGCACCCGCGGCCGCAATCACACGTCAGCATCAACAATCACGTTCATATCACCACGCCACACCCACTTCGTGTCTTGCCAGCTGATGTCTCCCTATCCATACGCCACCAGCTGGGGGGGGGGAATATATTTAAAAAACTTGCCCTCCAATGCCACACCCACATCTCAAACCCAAAATCCCTCACAACACCCCACTCTCAACCACAGCAGAGATACACCGCCATTTCAGCACCCAGCAATACCCCAACGCCCCGCCAGCCCTTACATTGCCGCCCCTCGTTCATAATCGCGACAGCTGTCACAACTATGAACACGCTTAGAAGGGGTCCCTCGGGCACCCCTGAAAGGCCTGTCACACCCCCCATATTCAGTCACGCTACCGCAGCCCATGTCAGACCCCACCGCAGTTGCCCCCATTGCGCCCGTCTCAGCCGACAGCAAACGCCCCAGCCATGACCCCCTTTTTCATTAATTGTCATTTCCCCCCTCAGTCACGGTCCTACCCCAGTTCATTGTCCGCTCGAGCGCCCGGAGCATATCACGTTCACCCTCCTGCTCAGATCGCCCTCCCAGTTTAAATCATGCACAACACCTCGCCAGGCGCTACATCGACGTCGCCGCGACCAGCCCGTGCCGATCCGAGAGCACCGCAGAGCGTCAAGCACGACATCACGCGAAGTGACATCACGACACGACCACACATGACGTCTCGGCAATGCATGACAGGGCAAACGCAAGCGCGCGTTGACACCAAACGCCGCTGTCACTGGGAACCAATGGTCACAGGGCATCCGAAACGACAATGGCAGTCACGGACTTTCACTATGCTCGCTTGAGTATTTAGCTAGCTCTGCTTTCGAAAAGTGAGATCCGAACCTTTCAAAACCATTCCGCGGTATAGTGATATTTGCCTCTTGTGGCCTAGTATTAAATGTGATATTTGCATACATATACTTTGAATCCACATGAGAGCTTTGTCACTAGCAGTTTGTAAGAGTCTGGTTCGGATCCCCAGAGTGCCGTCACGCCACTCTGACGTATGTGCGAAGTCGTGACGTTGTGCTTGTTTCATCTGTGAATTGCCCCCTGTGTTGTTCGTTTGCCTTTCCGCTTTTCATGCTTCCATCTGAGCCTGAATTTACAGTCTGCGAGTGCAAGTTAGGCCCGCGCCCGTTTTGCGAATCCACGAGCCGGCGCGGCAGAAGCGCGTTGCCGCCTGGCACGTTTTACGTGGCATAGCAGTAGAAACGCATGTCACCGTTCCGCAGCGCTGGAGATCCTCAGCTGTCCGAAAACATTCGCGAATTCACAACACGCTCGCGAATTCCCGCAGAGGGGCATTTTTCCCGTTGAGCGCCTTGCGGCGAGATAGCCCGAAGCTGCGTTTGTCATAAATTCACACCCGCGACGGCGAACCGTCTCAGGCACTCTCAGCGGTATTCACGCGTGTGCACGATGCTCCCGGCCTTTTTGTGCGATATTTTGTACCATTTGCTTTGCGAATTCGAACCTCGCAGGGCTTGCTTGCCGAATATGCTCAAACCGGCACATATGACCGGCGTTTGGGAATGCACAACCGTAGCCGCGCCAACTCGAGCCGTGACACCTGACTGTCGCTGTTTGACGAGGTTGTAGCCGCACCCATGTTTTTCCCTCAGTTTGTATGTTGTTAACCTTTGTGAATTCGACCTGCGCAGGCTGTGGCAACGTTGAATTCCCCGAACGGACCTGTGTGACAGGTTGTGGGAATTCACGGCTTACGGCGCGCCAGCTCGAGTCCAAACACCCGACTGCAACCTTTCGACAGCATTGCAGCCGGATGTCTTTCCTTCAGTTTTCAATGTGTTTGTATTTGTGAATCCGACCCTTGTGGGCGTTGGCAGCGGTGAATTCCCCGACGAGCCTGTATGACAGGTTGTGGGAATTCATGGTTGGCGACGCGCCAGCTCGGGCCTGGAGTGAATGCCCAATTGCAAAGTGCTGTTTTGCTCTGCGGGAACGGTATCACCTAACAGGGTGCCGAACCTCTTCGTTAGGAATATATTTAAAAAACTTGCCCTCCAATGCCACACCCACATCTCAAACCCAAAATCCCTCACAACACCCCACTCTCAACCGCAGCGGAGATACACCGCCATTTCAGCACCCAGCAATACCCCAACGCCCCGCCAGCCCTTACATTGCCGCCCCTCGTTCATAATCGCGACAAAGAAAATACTCCGGTGAGATTTGAGGGTTGGCAATGCAGCTAGTAAAACTAAAATGTTATCTATTTACTACAGGTCATTAAGATATCGAATGCAGGATTCCTCCGTTGACACCCTTTTCTCGCAAGTTCTGGAGAGCGGGAGGAATGTTTGTTTGAAGATGTGGGAACTCCTGGATCTTTGCATCCAATGATGTGATAGCAAGTCGTTTGACCCTCAGCTCTTCAACACGAAGTGATTTCAGGAAGTTATCCTGATCGATTGCATGTCCTCCGAAGTGAGGTCCAAAGAGAGGATTGTTGTGTTTTTCAGTACGAAACGATTTGAAAAAAGGCAGTGCACTGCTAGGTGTGGCTGACATGTTTGAACCTGCCAAGCGGTATGATACAATCTGATTTTGTAGGATGTGAGTGAGGTTGCCATCCCTCCAGATTACAGCATACAATTTCTCGTCGACGACACGCTTGAGGTCAAGACTATCTCTGAGGGCTCTGCCTTTCTGTATTGTTGAAAGCTTAGAGAACGGTATGACCACACCAAAAGCCGGAATGTCTCTGGCGCCACCTGTAAACCAAAGGAGCAAAATAGAAGGATATCAAGGTAACATGGTTAATGTGATGTCAAGGATGGGAATTATTAGATGGAAACAAATCACAAATCGAAAATAACAAACTCACCTTCAGAGAAAAACATGCGAATCGTTTGCCCTTCATATCCGACTGGAATTGGGTGCCCAGCTGGGTTTTGCGAAGTGTGAGGATGTTGAGCAAGTAGAGTTTCAATCTCTTTTGGTGCATGGTACCTGTTGATGGATGAATGAGATAAGTGATTGCATATTAATAAATACAAAACTAGGCGAATGATAATAGCTAAGAGAAATTTACCTTAAGGGTCCAACGCCAATGTCCTTCTTGAGGAATAATGACATCGGTCTAGGTTTCTTGGCCAATCTCATAGGAATAGATGGTTTGCCAAGTCTTCGATTCTCTTTATTCTTTGCTGAATTTGCAATTTTTTGAGGAAATGGCAAGGCGACCTTGGCTTTGCCCTTGCCCTTGCGCCTTTTTGGTGGTGGGGGAGGAGGGGTCACGTAATCTTCGTCCTCACTATCGCTGTCGATAGTGAGAACCTGGCGATTGCTGATCCAGGTTGAAAGTAGCCCCCATTCTTTGATAAAAGAATGGGGCAGGTCCTTGGTGACCTCCACAATGGCCTCCAGGGTCTGGACAGCGCCAGAGATGTCCGCGATGTTCCTGGACAGCTCGTATTGCGAAGCCAAGCTCAAGTTGTAAAATGTCTCGGAGGACATGTAAATGTCGTACAACTTGCCCACTTCCACGTGTTCCAGCAGAGGAGCTACGTCCTGTAGGGTTGCCCCAGCCATGAGCCTCCACCCAATGGCCATGAGAACGTCGCCAGGAGCATCTCTAAAAGTGACAGATACCACGGGTTGCTTATCTTTGGTACGTGATAAGCTGCGTGATTTGCTTTCGCATATAGCAAAAACACGGAATTTAAGACTGGATAGGTCCTCATCGTTCTCAAACTTAGTCTTCAGGGTGCCAAACCAAGTTTTGGAAAATTGAGACATGTTGAAGTTAAAGTTGCTTTGATGTATATTTTTGAATTCAGAAATGATAACAATAAAAGTCGTTGGTAATTTATATGTTGATACATAGGGGCACTGTCACAAATTTAGAGGAATGTGTGTGGCCATAATGATCGCCAAATGTCGTCATCAAAGCATGCCAATTGTCAAATGTGTTACATTTGTAGCGTATCAACAATTATTTGTATTTTATATCAATTTGATGGTTGAAATTACTTTGAGCAAACTCAGATTTCATCAATTATTCATGTATCAATCGATGTGATTGGCCAAACAAATATGTTTCATTTTGAACCAAAGATGAAGCGAAATTGTTCATCTTTCAAATCTCAAGCTGATTTCCTAGTAATATGTTGTCAATTGCAATTGGTGAACAAACAAATCAAATCAAACTGTGTTGTACTATTCAAATCTCAAGATAGTTGTGATTCATTGTTTAAATGTTCGATCATATTTGATAATTGATTGGTTGTAAATTTTGATGTGAAATTTGTCTTAGATATCGTGAGTGGTCTATGGTTAATAGACACTGAGAGGCCCACATGTGGACAGAGAGAGGGGGTTGTGGTGTGGTTGCATTGTAAGGCGGGGCGAGGGGAGTGGGTGGTCGTTAGGGGTGTGACAAGGAATAGTGGAGACTTATTGGTATGGGGTTGATACAAGGTATGTCAGAACAAAGAAAAAAAATGATGGATCGTGACTATGATAAACCGATGACCAAATAAACACGGTGACGTGCGGTAAGCGGTTAACTAGATCGCGGCGGTTATATATATAGGTTCGTGCACCCACGCCCCACCCAATTGTGATCGAGGCATGCGATGGCATTGACCGGGGGGGGCTCCGCTCTCTCCCCCCCTCCTCCCCCGACCAAACACCCAGCATCCAACACCCCCCAACACATTTCAGTCCAGTGGGGAGAGGGCGAAGCCCCCCCTCCTCTCCCCCCAAAAATAAAAATGTAATGTAAGCGGCCATGGGCCCAGCTCATACGGTTCGACGTTCATGACAGTGTCATCAACCTTCATTCTCGCAGATTTGCGTGTCACTGAGTCTCAATTCTCATGTCTGATGTGTCCTTGGCGACCACATCCAAGGGTAGGGTGCCGGAAGGCTTCAAAACATTTTCTGGAATTAAAGTTGATAGCAAATCCCATATTTAATCGATAAATAAAATAATTACTTTCAAAAATTCCTAGAGGCGAAATTTGCAACATGACCCCCTATTTTTATTGGCTAGGGTCCAAGAATGGGGTGTCGACGTGGTATCAAAAAAATCTGAGGCGATTCTATCGAACCAATTTCGAGATCTATTTTTTGTAGAATAAAAACAAGCAGATTAAGTATATACAATTGCCATAAAAATTATATCTCGAAAATGATTCGATAGAATCGCCTCAGATTTTTTTGATACCACGTGGACACCCCATTCTTGGACCCTAGCCAATAAAAATAGGGGGTCATGTTGCAAAATTCTGCGCTATAATTTTCAACAGGTGGCATCTTTACAATGTAATTTTAATTCTGCTAAGTATGGAAATTGTAATCAGTATTTTTTAATTCGTGGGAAGCTGGCACCCTACCCTTAAACAGGTTTTATATTATAGATTATTTATTTTAAATATATTATAATAAGCGTGACAGATCAAACAGCGACGCATGACGCTGACGATGATTATCAAAAAGCGTCATGCATGATGGATGATGACAGCAAACGAAAGCGTCATGCATGATGACAACGATCAAAAGCGTCTACACGATGACAGCGTCTACCAATGACAGCAAAGGGGCGACAACCTAATGATTATGATTTCCCCCAAAACATTTATACACAAAAGTTTGACATTAAAAACCAGATTTTTCAAAGATGTGACAAACTCCCGCTTTACTGTCGTGTCATGTCATGTCGTGTTACTGTCATAATTAAAAAGAGCGTGAGCGCAAAAAGCGTGACAGTCGAAAAGCGTAAAAGCGTAAAAGCGTCAAAGCGTCAAAGAATAAAATTTAATAAATAATAAGCCGTCGATTCCCCTACGGGTCACGGCCACCCCTGTGGGGAGGGGGTTCTCCCCCACACACACCCCCAAAAAATGTGAGAAGCAAATTTTGCTTTCCATCGGAGTTCGGCCAGCCCATACAGCTGACGTTCATGGTCGATTCCTCTACGGGTCACGGTTACCGGGGGAGTCCCCCCCCACACCCCCAAAAAAATGTGAGAAGCAGCTTGATTTTCATCGCGATACGGGCTCGACCAGCCCATACTGTACAGCTGACGTTCATGACATTGTCATCAACTTTCATTCTCGAAGCTTTACGCTTTACAGACTGCGTCTCATGTCATGTCATACGTCTAACGTCTTATGTGTCAATGTCCAGTCGACCAAATCCAAATATTTATACCGTCATAAAGTCTTCGTCTTATTTTAAAATTAAATAAGTCATATTAAAAATAATACTACAGTGTTAAGTTATACAGTGCTAAGTTATATTTATAATCAACAGTCGTGACACTGTGCAATTCCAATAAAATTAAAAATATATATATACGAAGTATTATAATTATATTGACCAATTAAATATAAAGAGGCTTTGTATTGAATATTCTAAATATCAAATTATATACTGCCGCGTGCGACACATACTTATCCACGACACACGAATCGTTTCGAAGTTTTCATCTACGACGCTAAAGTGCGTAACAAGGGTTATATTGAGTGGGTGTAACGCGTACGCTCGAAAAGCGTCTCGCTCGAAAAGCGTGACACAAAGCAGTGTTCGTTTTGGAATAGCTGGTTTTCGGCGAAATGAACCTTTAAAAATTTATACACAAAAGCGTGACATAAAAAACCGGATTTTTCAAAGAGGGGGACAATCTAAAGATTTTTCCCCAATAAAAAAACCAGATGGGCACCTTATTATTTAAATTTATAGGGACGGGCCATTTCCGGGTGAATTTCGAGATCGATATTTTTGGGGGGTTTTATACCAACCCTAGAATTTTAGGGTTGCGGAATGTTAAAGTAAACTCAAAAATGCCAAAACAACCTTAAGTGCATTTTGACATTTTTGATAAGCCATAGCGATATACTACCGGTATATCTCGGAAGTGAATATACAGATACTGTGTACACCGGCTTTCGGAAACGATAACTTGATAAGTTGTGTAAAAGTTAAGATAATAGACGCCTAAAACCTCGGTCGGTCGGTCGGTCAGACTGCACTCTACAGTACGGCTACAACTAATGTGAGTCCTACTGTACGGCTACCTCGGTGGTACGGCTACTATCACTACCTCTGGACGGATTTGAGTCAAGGGGATAGGGGCCTGTCTGTCAGGGCTGCCTGGTTACCTAAATACCCGGATCTCGGCACACCACCTCCGCGTACAGGAGAGTGGTGACCAGCAGCAACAAAGTAAGGTCTGTTAATGGCACTTGGCCATTACATGTCTATTGTGCTACAGTAATCACCCCGCAGTGTTAAGAAAACCGGAGATTTGGGGCCAGCCAGCAATTTTCACCAAATCCGGTACCCCCCGCCAGCGCCAGCGTCCTATGAAAATCGTTAAGAATAGTGAATCGCGATTTCTTGTCCAGTCAGCACATTTTCTTAGTCGTCCACATGAACACACACCTAGCTCAGCCGGTTTCTTAGGAATCTCACTTCTCCCAAAATGGACCCTGAAAGCCGTGCGCAGCTCAAGGAGTTGAAGAAGGATTTTGATGATGATATTATTTCCGAGTCGGACTATCGGTAGACCTTAAGACACTAGTCTTCGCTGCTGTCAAATCAAGCGTTCGCAGTAAGAATGCAGCCCTCCCTCCAGAGCCCGCATCTAAACCTCCAGCAAGTCCGTCGGAAACCTCACCGGAGATCGAGGAGATTCTTCAGTTTCGTGAAATTTATGGCCATAGTTCCAGAGGGAATGATAGATGTGGCAGCCCATATTCAGTCTGCAACACCGCTTGCCACTGTCACTAGACCTACCATGGGCACTACGCAACTCGGTTCGGCAAACAGCCCGATTCAGCCTGCAGCGCCAAAACGGAAAGCGTCTCGCCTTTTTTATCATGGTTTCACTCGTTTTGTCAAAACTAAGCATGACGAGGTTGTTGAGACCGCCAATACTCCACCTCTTGTTCCAAAGTCGAAATATGCTTGCGACAACTGCGCTAAGGGATTCGAACACATGCTTGCCCTCGTCCAACACCGAAAGCTAGGCTTGCTCACGTAGTGAGGTTGTGGCTGAGACAATCTCCTCAACTGAGGCCTTGCTTGCTCATAGGAAAGCTATTTTAGACGCAGATGTCGGACGCCACATCTATGGTTCGCTTCGAGTGACAACCGACGATCAGCCGGTTAGTCACCTTATTCTATCTTTGGAATACGCATATTCCTTGTCGGTGTCTATCACAGGCTGTGTCTAAGTAGTCGCGTTTGCGGTGACGATTAGTCGCGCGATTAGTCGCATTTTGGGGTGTTCACGATTAGTCGCGACTAACGTTTAGACCTTATTAACACTGTGGGAGCATCTAACCGCTCCCGAGACATACTTAGACACCGCTTATCCTTCCTCGGTGAGCTCTGTATCCGTAACTTATTCGTATCACCCATATCGACGTGCATAATTACGTATACCTATACGAAGTACATTATATTATCACGGAGTATATTGCAAAGGCATCGCAGAGTCTATTACAGAGGCAGCAGACGAGATGGAATAATAGTATAACACTACTGTTGCTTGCTTTTCAGATGATAAATCGTGTATCGATATCGTGTAAAATTACGGTACTGTAAGCAATTAAGGTCTTATCAAGAGTAAGGAGCTGCACTGGTCCCGACAGTTCCTGGAGGTTTCAGCGAAGACCCCTCCACACCTGACGGATCAATCACCCTCAGAAACCACCACAAGAACTTGGTGTCATCAGCGCGGTCGGGTCGTGTGAGCACAGGTCTGACCGGGGTTGCTGCTGCCATGATGGTCGGTGAAGTATGAAGTGAGATGTTGAGAACTGATGTGTCCTTGTCGTATACATCTTTCACTTCGTTCCGTTGTGTTATTCGTGTTATGTGACGCTCCGAACCTCCGATGTCGCGATAACTCATCGGTCGCGACTAAATCCTTAACACCGTGGGGCCCCGAGCCACGATTAATCGCGCGATTAGTCGCGCGATTAGTCGCATTTCGGGTTGTCCGCGATTAGTCGCGACGAGCGACTACTTAGACACAGATCACAGGTTTCTGCCAGTACGACGCTTTCTGTTCAGCAAGCCGCGAATTTTTGTCCGTGGAAATCACGTTGCATGACTCAACTAAGTTGTCACCTCACGCCGTAATCAAGCCTATGTGCCCTACCGTGGACTCTGCTGTGAGCACGACCGTGGACTCTGCGGAGATCTCTGAATCCCCAACAATTAATGTGGGACGCAAGGGCGCCTTGAAACGAAAGCGTTATGACAACGAGGAAAAAGCGAATGCCATCCTTTTTTACGACGATTGTGTCAATCAGGGGCTCCCGGACCCTTTGCTACACACTGCACGAGAAACCGGCATTCCAGGTCCCAACATCTCTCGTCGGGCAAACAGCACAGGTTCTGATGGGACCCCAGTTCGCGACCATGTGTTCAAAGGTGCAGGCGACTTGAAGTTGAAAAAACTCAAGATTCGCGATCGGCCTGGAACGTGTAAGTTTCCTCTTGCTGAGACTGCGCTCGGTAAGGAAATACGCTCCTGGCGTGCTCGTGGGCGCAAAGTGGGGACACGTTTCATCAGTGTTCGTGGGAAGCAGCTTGTGAAACAATACTTGTCAGGGTCATGACCGATGACATATGTGTCATACATGTCATACGTGTCATACCTGTCAGACATGTCATACCATGTGAGCTTACACAGATTGTGGGATTGGGGGATTGGGGAATTGGGGGATTGAAAAAATCACAGGGTGAAAAACCAGAATTCAAGTTTCTAAAAAGTTGGAATTTTATTTTTTACCCTGTGAAAATATGGAAACACAAAAATTTGAAACCTCAGTAAACGGTATTTGTGGCAAAAATATCAAAAAAATTTTGGTTCCCGTTCCCCAAAGATTCATTTGAAATTGTGAATTTTAGAGCTGTAATTTTAGAAAAATTTGAGATTCCGTATTTCTTCCCTACGAATAAAACTATGCCGTCAGCCGACTGTTTTCTTAAAACATTATTCTAATTAATAACTTCAAGTTTACTCGTAGTCTTTCGACTGTTTTCATAAATATTGAAAACCATGCGGGAAATTTGGTGTGACCACACTTGAACACGCACAACACTTTACCGCTGCCACCGGTTTGACATTTTTCAGGTGTACTTTTACGTACCAATACTTTCACGGACGCAACACTTTCACGGACGGACACGCGCAACACTTTACCACAGCCGTGCACTTTTGCATTATTCTTGTTAAATTATGCAGACTAATAACTTCACGCTTCCTAGCTAGTAGACTCTTTGCCGGTTTAATTATTTCAGAAAACCATGCGGGACACACTGGACATTTTTTTGTGACCACGCTTGAACACTCACTACACTTTACCGCTGCCACCGGCTTACCATTATTCTTGTTTACTTAACCAGTCTGCTACATTCACGGGCCAAAATAGACAAATATACACACCAACAAACATATTTCACTAGCCTATTCCTCCTCTGACTTGGTAATCTCAGCAAGTGCCTGAGCAAGGTGGTACACAGCCCCGAAGAAGCTGGTGGTGCAACTCTCAATCCCAAAAAAGGCACGCTTGGCTCGGAGTGCTCCAACTCCAGTTGAACCTGCCCCAAATATTCAGTTTAGTTAACATTTGTCTTACAAGGTAAGTGCTGCATAATGCATAAAACTAAGCAAGTCACGGGTCTTACCAGAACCCATGAAGGGGTCGGCCACCAACTGCCCCATCTGCTTCGTGTAACGTCTGGTCAAAAATGTCATCATCGCCGGGTTTTTCTGACCCTTCACGAGAGTTTTCCCGTTCTTGGGGCAAACCTGCTGGTCCCCAAAGGTGGTGCAACCGGTTTCCTGGCACCTGTGCTTGAAGGTGTCCTGAGTGTACAGCGGTGCAAAGGAAGCATCCACACGGTCAAACTCTTGCTTCATGTACTCGGTTAACATCGAGGCCTTGCGTTTGTATTCAGGAAGTTCAGTGGTTACTCGCGGATCATACTCCTCCATCTTTTCAAGAAGCTTGTCTTGCACAAGTCCCAACATGTGCTCTCGTTCCTGGTGCGTGATTGGGCCAAGCACATTGCCCGTGTACGTGGTTGTCAGCACATCTACACCCAGCTCTTTCACGTAGGGACTTTGGACCAAGTATTGTTCCCGCCAGTCCATCACCACCTGCGATGGCCTCTTTGACAGACAGGTGTAGTAGTGCCCGGAAGAGATTGGGCTGTTCATGCGGTACTTCTTCTTCATCATGCGCGTCTGCGTGATGAAACCTGTTTAACAACAAAAGTCAACTCTTGTTTTCCTTACCGAAGGCACATCTTCTCAAAACAATGTGAATACAACTTACCAGGTAGATTGCTGTACCCACTGAACTGAAACGGCTCTCCCTCACGGTGAATGTCCAACAGAACTTCCAAGGACCCGATGAAGCATAAAATAGTTTCGCCATTCATGTTCTTCGTCTTGGGCACCGCAGCCAGATCAATCGTCTTCACCTCTGCAGACAGAGAGGAAGAGTGGTCTGAGATGGCCGTGCACACGTTCGGGATGAAAGCCTTCCAGTCAATCGTTGTGTTGTACCCAGCATCGGCCTCTTTACCCCAGGGAACATCGGAAATAACAGCCGCAATGCCCACTCCGTTGAAGTACTCAGTCAACAACTTCTTGGTGTTGTCCATGCAGTCACAGTTGGCCACAGTAACGGCTGGGATGCCGGTGCCCGTGAGAATCTCGCTCTGTAGCACCCAAGCCAGCTCCTTGTTTGCCCGTGTGCCGAAGTTCTCCAGGTGTCCCTGAAAGTACACGCGAGTAGGGGGGACCTTGGCCGTCCCTGTTCCAGGCACGTCAACGTACAGCTTAGTGACAAAGAATCCCTCCTCCAGAGTTTCCAGAGGGTTCTCGGCCATGAACTTCATCAGCTCCGTAGGCACGTCCCCTTCTTGACTGGCCCACAAGTTTCCGTCGCGGTCAATGGCGTTACGCAGAGTAAACTCAGTGTAACCGTAGTCTGAGGTAGGCTTAACCAAACTCGGATCCCAAGTGCTTCCAAGGACGAAACCTTCTCCTCCAAAATATCGCTGCAAAACAAAGCAAGGAAAACCATCTTTAAATCTTGTATTTACTTTTCACAAACGACTTGTCATCGATGACAAAACAGCGAGGCCATGTGTTTTTTGAAGGTCGATTCACAGTTAGAAAATATCCTTGTCATCGATGACGAGGATGGTAGTGAGTGCATATTTCTTCACGTGTAAATGATGAAAAGTAATGTCACCGGCATCAATGACAGGCAGTTTACTCAGGCACATTAAACGTACCAATCCAAGTCAAAAACACATCACTTTGTCATCGATGACGAAGTCTTTTGGTACTGTTCAAATCGTACAGTAAAAAAACAATATTTACATGGACTACTCCCCCACTCCCCCATCTTGCTCGTCTTCTACCCTGACAACATGTTTCTTGGTGGGATCGACAAAGCCGCACCTCCTCCTTCCCAGATGAAGGTCGAAGAAGATCCTCAGGCTCGGCTTCCATGTCTTCTTGTTGCTCCGAACCTCCTTCAACTTCGCCTTCAACGACGCAATCTTCTTCACCTTCTGAGGAGTATTTCGCGCCTGAACCTTCTGTTCCCTCTTTCGCAGCAGCTTCTTCTTCACGCATCTTTTCCTCCTGCAATTTTGCCTCTCTGACGGACTGGAAGACCTTCTGGCGTTGAAGCTTTGCATTCGAAACTTTCAGATGACTTTCTTTTAACTTTCTCTTTGCAGCCTTCGGCATCATCGCCCAGGTGTTGCCATGTTTGAGCTGGAGCTTTGTTCGCAACTTCTTGAACTTTGTGTTAGCGACTCTGACCGTGTGTCTTGCCAACGCCACCATCGCTTCTTGCTCCTGAGTGTCTGTGTGTCAAACAAACAGTTACACTCGAGCTTTCAGATTGCACGAATGTCAAGTGTTAAACATCTTTCAAAAGAAAAAAGAGGGGAACGCACCGCCAAGAAGATGCTCTACACTGCCAGGCTTGTAGGGGGCATCCAGCATCGCACGGATTCTTCGAGGCTCCTCTGGATCCCGTGGGGTCCGTCCGCCCGTCGGGTCAGACTTTGTGGGAGTCTGAGCTGGAGTACCACCCTCTGGAGTCCAGAGCCCTGCGCGCTGATCCTGTGTCTGCGCCTCTTCTCCTTCTCCCTCAAACTCTGCTTCCTGCTCGTCTTCGGCTCCCTTGTGACTCTCCATGTCATGATCGGCCTCTTCGTCGTCGTCGTTCTCTTCGTCGTCGTCGTTCTTGTCACCAGCATCTTCGTCTTCGTTCTCGTCAGCGTCATCTTCTTCGCCGTTCTTGTCAGCAGCGTCATCGGCCTCATCCTCGACGTTGGTTCCAGAAACCAAGTTGCTCACGTTGGATGGAGTTGGTGACAGAACGGTCTTACTGAGGTCCTTCCACCCAGCTGCCTTCTTGAACTTCCCGACCAGCATTGACTTCTTCTTGGCAATCTCGTCCTCCGTCATCCTGCAAGCTGTGTGGGAGGCTGGAGGCTTGTTGTCGAACAAGAACAGATCGTTGTCCAGCCTGAAACAGCAGTTGTACTTTGAGATTTGTTTTGTGAAAAATACCACGAAGTTAACTCAAAAGTGTTCACCTGCCGGTTCGAAGCATGTCAAACCAATCGTTCGCACTCGTCTCGTTGTAAGTCGGTTTGTCCCTCTTTAAAAGGCTCTTCACCTCAGACTCGACATCCTCTCGTAACTTCGTGACTGTACAGTGGTCTGTGAACTTCCTTGCTGAGGAGATTACAGGAACCGAGGGGTCTTTCGTCTTCTTGTTTGGTAGCCATTGAGGTCGCTCGCCATCTTTCCCAGGTTTCCAGTACTCCACGTTGAGACAAGTCTCCTCAAACACCTTGACCTGAAAGGCAAAATACTGTAAGAAACCAACTTCCCTGAAACAAATATACAATGTTACAAGTGGTTTTTACCTTTTGAGCTGAAGAGAGCTTAGCCAACTGCCCGTTAGAGTAGAGGCTCGAGAATCCGAAAGGTGAGTACTGTCCTAGTGCTTGACAGTTCGTTGCAACACACTGCTCCAAGCGAGGGTCCAACTTCAGCACGTCGTAGATGTTGATTAGCTTCTTGAAAAAATACTCGGTGTACTCTTCTTTGTCAATTGCTCCAAGCTCAGCCTTCATCCCAGGACCAGTTGGCTTCTTGCCACCGTGAAGAGAAGGCCAGTTCCGCATGTGCCGTTTGAAGAACGTAAACTTGCTGTAAAACGTGTACGTCTTTGAACCTTTTTCATTAGCAACCAAGCGAGAGCCAGCCAAAAAGTTTATTTCAAGCGGAGTAATGTCCTTGGAAAATATCTGTTAAGAAACAACGAGTTAAATCAAACGCTGGTACAAGAACTGTGTACAACTGGAAGTGAAGATAAAATATTTCCGTCATCGATGACGGAAACAGCAGACGCTGGCTAAAATAACCTGTATTTTTGCCTTTAGCACATGTTTCCGTCATCGATGACGGTAAACTTACAAAAAAAGAACCGTACAAGAAAATATTTCCGTCATCGATGACGGAAACAGCAGACACTGGCTAAACTAACCTGTATTTTTGCACCTATAAGATATTTCCGTCATCGATGACGGAAATATGTAAAGTAAACATGTAAAAAAATAAAGTTGAAACCCGAAGAAAGAGGAAAGTACCTGAACTTTACACTGCGTAAAACGCTTGTCACCTGGAGGGACTTGTTCGCCTGCAACAGTGGCTCCGTGACTGAAGGCAATCTTGAAGCCTTCGTTTCTACCGTGGCCGTCAATTGCCATGCACTTTGTCCTGCTCAAAAGGTATTTTTAGTGACAACACTCGAAAGAAATAAAAACAAACAACTCAATTGGAGAAAGAAAAAACACTTACTGCTTCCCTGGAGTCTCGTACATGAGCATGTCGCAAGTGGGGTCGAACCCAACCGCCGCAATGCGCTTCATGCACTCCTCTCCCTTGTGAGGGTGCCCACGCGGGTTGTCCGTAAAGGAGCAGTCCTTCAAAGAAAACTGTTGCTCAGTACGAAGAAACCTGCGCGCGTAAATCGCCTCGATGCTCATCGTGCCTGGGTCGGTACTACTTTTTTTTGCGTCAGACAATTGGACAAATGGAGTCCTTCTCCCAGCAGCTGAAGCCATTGTTGCAAAAATATTCAAGGAACTGTTTTTTACTTCTCAAGTTAGAGGCAGTAAAATTATTTTGGAAGTAACTATTTTAAAACATTTACGACAACAGCCTGTTACCCAGTTTGACTTAGCAAAAATTTTACCTCGCTGACGCGTCACGCGTCGCACGCGCGGTGACACTTTTTTGCGCGCGCAGTGACACAAATTTCACTGAAGCGGGTGACAGTGACTCTGTGACTGGGTTCAGCTACTTAGTCGTAAATGTTATTTATTAATAAAACATTATCTCATTTTTTGTTGAAGTAAAAGTTTAACAAAATGTCTTCCACCCAAGAAAGCTTGCACGCAGCGTACGCAACTGACATTAACGACGAAGATGACAGTGAGATTCTGGCCATGATGTTTCCTTTTCTTCAGAACGCTCCGTGTTTGACACACGGAGCCGAGCTACTTCACAGAGACCAACAACGCAGGGACTTTGCGCAGCTGTCTTTTAATGAACTGCTTGAGAAGTTACTTCCTGGTTCAAAAGAAGAACTAGATGTTTGCTGTGTGTGTCAGGAAGAGATCAAAGAGTGTGAAAATATTACGAATGGTCTTGGCTGCTGGTGCAAGACAACATTCTACCACACGAACTGTTTCGAGAAATACTTAAATAGTTGTGAAACTTCCGCCACCTGTCCAATCTGCAGGACCAATTGGTCTGAAGAAGAAGAACTAGTGCTAGTTGACTAGAGAACAACATTAGAGTAAAATAATATTTTAGAAACGAAAAGAAAGTAAATTGCCTCACTTGTTTTATTTGCTTGACCAGCTTGCTTGCGTTCTAACTTTGCATGTTCGACAAAATAACTTGCTTTGCTCCACATTTGCAAACTTAAAGGGTAGCAAAATATGGGGGAGTGGGGGACTCTACAATGGAGGAGTGGGGGACTACGTAATTCGCCACCAGTTTTCTTGTATATTAAAACTTTCCGTCATCGAGGACGGTAAGTTTTTTGAGCACAGATTCTTGTCGTAAAATGTGCACTTTGTTATATTACTGTCATCGATGACATAAAAAATATTTTTATTCAAATTGAACTTCTTTTTATTTTATTATTTTTATTTTTCCCTGCAAACATTCGTGACCACTTTACGCTCTCCAGGTCGACTGTCGAACAATTGATCGATTGTCGTTACCGCTATATTTGTTGCGAGTTCTGCACAACACGTTTTCATCACTTGTGTACTGGATGCACTTGTGAGTTGTAGGTAAAGTTTACATTCAGCGTCTAGTCTTTTAAATATTAAAAGTTTTTGTCATTAAGGACAGATATATTTTATATGCTTATTTTCTTGCTTTAAAAGTGTGTAAGTGTTTATTCTTGACGTTTTAGGGAGGTCAGTGTGTGCAGAACTCGAAGTTTTCCGTCATCGATGACACAAAACTTTATAACACCCTAATTCAACTTGATTAATTTTTCTAAACAAAATATTTCCGTCGTCGATTACAGATAAACTTACCGTTCTTAGATTTATATAAAATATTATGCTTAATGAAATATGTTCAAAATAATTTAATGTTGGCTTCACCGCTTTCTTTAGCGCGCGCGCGCGTTTTGCGCTGTTTATTTAGTGCGCAACTAGTTTTACGGTAAATTCAAAACATCCTTAAATAACTTCTTCAACACTTATTTCTTCAAAATAGTTGTGAACGATTTGAAGATGAGCGAGGAAACACAGTTCGTTGATTTCTTTTGGGACAACCCAAATGGCGAGTGTTGGTGTCGTTCTGTTCGAACTGTTAAGGTTCTTGGTGCACTTTTTGTAATTCATGAAGAGGTTTGCGCCGCTTTTGGATTCGACCCAAAGTCCGGCTTAGCTTTGTCTAAATCAGCTCGAAACGAATTTGAAAGTGACGAAGACCTTTACAGGGTTGACCCTTCTTACGGTTACGTTGTTTTTGGTTGTTTACCTGACGAGGAAAACGATTCTGTCGAAAACGAGTTTGTAGCCGAAAAGGACAGTTCACCTGAAGCTACTCCAGAAAACGAGTTTGTAGCCGAAAAGACTTGTTCGCCAGTTGGAACTCCGGAAGGTTCGCCTAGAACTGAAGTCATAAATCTAACAGATTCTCCAGAGACTCCCTCACCTCACACAATGATCTCTCCAAGTTCATTGATGAAAACACCAGTTGTAAACCTTGAGGAGAGTTCTTTTAAGTACGCAGACACATTTCCTCCTGGGTGTTTATTCACAAAGCAGATCCCAGTTGATGTTGATGGCGAAGTCAGCTACGGGGCACACCTTGACAAAACTGCTTCCAGTGATTGTCGTGGAACCGCACTTGGTACCCTACCATATTTTCGTGTAAATCGGTCGTGGTCACACTTTACGAAATGGACTTGTACAAAAGTTTCAAGTAAATGGACTGCTTTGAAGGCAAAGGTCACCGTAAGAAAAGCTTTCTGTCTTGGTGAAGCCGTTTGTAACAACCCGGACTGTGACTATTTAAAGATATTCGGTAAGAAGTACGTGCAAGAGGTGCGTTAATTACACTACTTGGCTTGTCAACTTTATTTGTGGCAATTCTATTATTATTTGACTCTTTGAAATATTTTCCAGGTTAAGCATGTCGTCGGGGTAAATAAGAGGCGCGAGCCGTTTGAGACGCCTGTTTGCGAAAAGTGCACTGGACAAACGACTCTCACTGTTTGTGCAGCCAAACTCCTACTCGCACGAGGAGACCTTCCTGAAGGAGGAACCCTTCTTTATTTCAAGCATGAAGGGTCTCAAACTTGCACTGCTTTGAGTAAGAAAGCAAAGCAAACACCGACAGAAGTTACTAAAGCTGCGATCGATGCTGCTATTCCTGGTTTTGGAGAGCTTAACCACGAAAAATTACGGATTGGGGCAACAGCGAACATCTTCAACAAGATGTTAACTGGTCAAGAAAACACCACCTTGGAAGACGTGCTGAACATTGCAGAGGCGGTGCAGGACAATCGTACCCTTAGGGAGGTGGTAAGTGGAAGCAAGAGTTCAAAATATACTCCTCACAAAGACCCGCACGTGGAAGTCAAGCAGCTTAAATCACGGCTTGAAGACCTAGGACTAAGAGCGTTACTTTTCGACAGGTAAACCCTTCACCAACACTCGTTTAACTTACAACTGTGTTTGTATACTCGTTTGAAACTGTTTGGTGACGTTGCAGGGCTCCACTGCTGTACTTCGTTTGCCCTTTAGACATCCCTTGGTCTCCTGCCAAGGTGATGCTGTTAATGGACCGACACTTGGGCAAACCTCCATTCAAGGGCCAGTTCGCCTACTCAGACGGCAGCCACAAAACACAAAAGCAACGTGTCGTGGAAAAAATATGTGCCGTAATTCCTCAACTTGGTTTAGTAAAACTAGCGGTAAACACTTTGCCCTTTGGTGAACGTGGCGACGACGAGGCTGCAATGTGGGGTGCGGTGGACTACGCTTGTGAAACTTATGCAAGAGAACATGAAGAGTTTCATCATTATCTCCAATATTTTCCAGATGGTCGTATAGAATTCCGTCCTGGTGGTTTTGTTCGTGACGCAGCAGGTAGTTCTTTTTTATCTAGTGCTTCAACCTGTTTTCACAAGTTGGGGGAGTGGGGGACTGTAAAGTGGGGGAGTGGGGGACTTAAACCTCAAGTTGCACAACTCCACCTTGTGAGATTAACAATATGAAATATTTCCGTGATCGATGACAGACAAGTTTCAGGTCCCGCATTTCACTTGAATAAATGTGCTTCTAAAATATTTTTTGTCATCGATGACGAAAATATTTTCGAAGCACACATTGCACTTGTTTAATTAACTACCTTTCATCTTTTTGTCATCGATGACGAAACTGTTTCTGTTTGTAGGTGGACCTTGGAACGGCCTTCGAATGAACTATAACAAGAAGATAAAAAATATAGAAGCGCGTAAAAAGGAACGTGTCCGTGACGAGCTTACGGGCAAGTGCTTGGAAATAGATTGCGACTTTCACATTGCTCAAGACCTGGGTAAACACTGCAAACGACTGAACAAGTTTTTCAAGGCAAACCTTTTCAACTCACTTTGGCACAATTGGTGGAAAGCACTCACGCCACTAAGTGTGGTAACTGCAAGGGACAATTTGGTGGAGTTCATCGAGAGTCAAGATCGCAAGGATGTACAAGCAGACCTCAAAGGCTTGTTCACCTTTTACTCGAGAGAGGGAGAACGTGTTCTACACCTTTTTCGTGACGCTTCAGCAAACCTTGCTGAAGTTTTGGGCAACAAGGACAATGCTGCACTTGGGACCTACAAATCTGTGTCCGAGTCTTTACGACTTGAAGTAATTAGCTTCCTGACGCAGGCCACCAAATTGAAACACATGTGTGCGGGTGGGCATGAGGAACGTCGTACGCCTCGTGTGGATTCGTTGTACCAAGAGCGACGTGCTAACTATGCGGCGGCTGAGCGGGCTAAGGCTTACACCGGAGACATCATGGACAAGGTTTGGGAAACGTGGGTAGAATCTGAGACAGCAACAGGTGAAGGCCGAAACCATCGCGCTGACAAGTCTAGGACATTGCCAAGAAAACCGCCTGCAGCCCCAGAGCAGGTATTGCAAAGGTTTTTGTCTGTTTACAAAGTGAAACTGCGGAGCTAAACTTATGTGTCCCCAATGACAAGCCTATTTTATTGCAGGCTGTTGTGTCCGTGGTTAAGGAGGCACGCCAAAAGGTCGTTCGAAACAAGATCGTGTTCGAGTTTAGGGTCAACCCTGACCCTTTGAACAGCTCACTCGACCTGTTCTGGAAACCACTTTCCAAGCTAACGGGTGAGGCGAACGAGGAGATGGTGTTGGAGTTTTTACAAAAAGTTTCGGTTCATTCACCCGACAAAGACAGCGTACGCCACTCTGTTCTGACCTTGAAACCTTGTCAGTACATTTCAAAGACAACAAAGGGTCAAGCCAAACTATTGAGGGCTTTATTCTCCAATCCTGAAAAGCTTATAATACTGAGGGTCGAAGAGCCTACTCCTCATTACAATCCGCAGGGTGAAGATGTAGCGGTACTTGACCGCACTTTCATTGTTGGAGCCTTTCGTACTGCACAGCACGAAGTGGTTTTCGGTCACAATTTTCTGGATGAACACAACAAGTTTGTGGTTTGTGACTGCAAAGAGTTCCAAGATCAAATGGGACATCGTGCGCGGGCCTTGACGATGCACTGGTGCAAGCATATTTGCTTTGTACTCATGAAGGCGGGTTTTGCCCCTGGGCATGCTTTTTACATTCAGTCCGGCTTTACTACCTCAGAAATGGACCTTATTTTGGAAGCGTTGGAGTCTGTGACATCGGACGGCAACAACAGAGTCCCAGAGATGAAAGAATGGTCTTTGCAAAAAGGAACTGGGAAGAATGCAACGTGTGCTGCCTCAAAGAGTAGAGCTGGATGTGCAACTGCCAAGGCCACCAATTCAGCTCAACCCATCCTGCCTCCAGATTATCCGCGAGTTGTAGTGCAATGTCAGAGAAAGCTGTTGGGTACTGGAGAATTTGTTTCTCATAAGTGCCAGTTTTGTCCAATTAAACGTTGCGTGTTCGCTCTGATGCCACCGCATTTCGATATTTCGAGACCCCCTACTGATGGAACTATTGTGGTGCAAAAAGACGTTGTCGTCACAAATGAGCTAAGGCGTAAGAGCGGTGGCCTGAACTTTTTGTAACCAGTTTCGTAAGGTGTTGTGCATGCACAAGAAACTGGGACAAAATACAATACATTACATAAAATATTGTAGTTCTTACCGTATGTAACTGTTAACTGTTGCAATATGAGAAAAAGCTTTGTATTATTTGTACCTGCGTGAGTGTTACCCAAATTTTTATTGATTGGGAAAATATGTAAATGAATTGAGTAAATGAGAGGTTTAGAAATATATACGCACGACAGAAAAAACAAAGTGGTTTTAACATACGCAAGGTTTATTTTAGAAAAAAAAGTTTTTATAAAATCACTGTTCTCACACACAAATTCTGGAATTCTGAACAATTTCTTAAGTTTAGTAAAATTACAATGTAGATTACAAAAAAACAGATTTTAAAAACATGCAATTCATAAAAATAACACTGTGATTTTTATTATTTGCAATTTTTTGGCATTTCCAAATTTAATAATTTTACATGGTGATTTTTCCAATCCCCCAATCCTCGAATCCCCCAATCCCACAAACTGTGTTGACTCATACCATGTCATGTCATGTCAGTCGGTCGCGTCATATATTTATGACAGTCGACAGTATGGTCGACCATGACTGTACATGTCGAGTCGCGTCATATATTTATGACAGTCGTCAGTACGGTCGACGATGACTGTACATGTCGCCAGATGATAATGTCATATCATCAGGCATCCCTGTCATCGAGAGTTCGTATGTCGAACTCGAAGATGGCAAAGCAAAGATACATCTTGAATACAAACAAGAACCATCTTGGCTTTCAGCATGCGCGGAACTCGCATGCGCAGCATGAACGAACTAGTCGTTATTACCATGCCGGTCGTTCAACCTACGTCTCGGGTTCACAACCCAATGGCGGTACCATCTAAGATGATGGGAGACGTATGGTACAAAAGTGAGGAAGCGTTGTGCTTCAGGGGATCTTCTTACAGAGACTGCACTCACAAACCCGCTCATCCGTACACTTGCATCGCTGTCCAACTTTGCAGTGTTTATTTGTATACTGATAATATATTCACGGCGCCTGTTTATCTCGCCGTATCAGATGGTATTCTCGTCCAGGCACGATACTCGAGAACTCAAGTGGGTGCAGCGATAGACGTAGTATATTTAATATTGTTCGCAGGTTTGCAGGTGGGCGCATATCGACAGCGCTCGCATAATATTGAATATCTGCAGCTCGAATAATATACACTGGCATATCGACAGCGCAGAGATTGCGCGAGGAGATTTTTCGCAGCGCACTCGCAGAAACAGCTGATCGCACATATACGCGATAAGGTGTGCACATGGCATACATCAGCGCAGCAATGAAATGTACTCGCATAAATGGTTCGTAATGTATGCATGTTCGCAGATGCGACAAATCAGCGGCGAAATTATTTCCGCGCGGAAAATCATCAGCGCAGTATCACGATTTCCATGATCGCACTTGTACGGCGTCATACATGTTGATGCGCGATGGTCACTAATTTGCAGATGGCAGCATGCGCGATGGTCGCATATTTTTGCAGAAGTGGATCGCAGCATGCGCGCGCTTGTATGAATCACGTTCGAAAATTGTCCAGAATGATATATGACATAGTGGTCATCGACAGAATTTTGATTCGTATACATGTCAGCGCTCGTATCATGCGCTGATGAATGGCGACGACAATACATGCTTTTCATCAACAACGCGCTCGCATTCGTATACGACGTACATTAGCGATTTTTGCAAATCATCTCTTCGCACTGTTTACAATAACCAACGCGTATAATGATTTATGGCCTGTCAGCACAATATACACTTTTCATGATTTCATAAGATGCGAGGAACGCTCGATTTTAGCGCGTACAGTTTTTGATGTGTTTACATGCAGTGAGAAGCACATATGTGTACGCGCGTCGAAATCATGTGCAGAATGATTGCATACATGCAGGAATGCTGTGGACACATGATCGTTATGCTGTGGATACATACTGCTTTGGATACATTACCACTATGCTGCTGTGAATGTACTATCATCAAACTGCAGCGAGTTCCAAAATGTTCTGATGACTGCACAAATACTTTTGATCATCAGCATTATACTTATCAGCAGCACAATGATCTGTGCACAACATGTGTGTGCGGATCAGCACACACACACACACTCTCTCATTTCACAGCAATCACCAATATGCAGTGCATACACTTTTATACCATGCACATATCTTATGCTGAATGATTGCAATGTTGTGAATTGTACACGCTTTATTATACTGTACAGCTTGATCACGATAACAGCTGTAGTACATATAACATAAGCATATTGCAGTGAATGCTAGTCTATATTCGAATCCATGTTGCAAAGGGTGCCTGAAAGTAATCTCAACACCACAATTAGTTTGTCATGTCCTGGTGGAGCCGAGATGCTCTCCAGATCACATGTACATTCTATGGTGGATTACTGGATGGAATGCTCACCTGAGCTTCATGTAAAATCTATCAGCAACTCATTTTGTAATGAGATTAGCATGGAATTACAATGATCCCTAAACTTGATATATATCATGTTAGATGTAATCAGTACATGGTATGCTGACTGTCTTGCATGATAAATTGTCTAGGATATTGTGATATCCAGAACATATTCTGCAGAGTGTGTACAAGTAAACACACACACACACACTGACATAAGTACTAATCAGCAGTACTACACACTGCACATACACTAGCATTCATTATACATGTTAAGATTCACTGACTCAGAGTGAATAGATCAATTATATGTACATGATAATGTGGATAACATCCAACAAACACATGTGCGTGTTGGATGTCAGTGATGGCGATATAGCCAATGGTAAACAGGATAAGACAACATGCTGTAGGGCTGGATGGAGTTATCTCCAGACCCAAAGGCAAGATACTGCACCCATACAACAGCTGGTAACTGTTGGGTGCAGTCCACTCGTCTCATCCCACATATCATCGCTGGAGCAACAACAACAACTACGTTGCATATTGACAGTTGAATCAGACTTGATCAGATCAATTGCATGCAACTCTCAGATCAGTATTTACATGACATCTGACAATAGTTGTTGAGGACAGCACACACATACAAATGTGTTGTGTCAAGTTGCTGTGATTGTATCCAGCAAAGTCCAGATATGTTCTGAATAAGATATATCACTTTGATAAATCTTAGAGCACAGACCTATGCTCAGAACAAATCATAGATTGATAAATATAACTAAAGTGGATATTCCTGAATGGATGTTCCCACTTAAGTTGATAAATCGATACATAATCAGAAAGTACATTTGCTGTACATGGGTTTGAATCAGTAAAACCCAGAATGCTGTCAACCATAGATGTTGATATACAGCACAATTCACTTATTTGCTATGAAATTTGTCATGTGCAAAAAGTGAAGTTTCTTACAGTGATTCTGTACTTTACATTCCACATATACACTGAGATATGTCACCAAAGCAATATTTCAGATACCTGAAAAAAGCTATAAAATGGGTAAAAATGCTCCACGCATGATTTCAAAATGAAAAATGTGTGCCCATTTTATTTTAAATTATGATTTTATACCTATTAAGGTATCAGAAAATCATAATGACTATGGTCATATCTCGTGTAACACTATCTAGGTGTGTAATATGTAGGGGTATACATGTTTGCTGTAACAAAATAGGTAAAAAACTCCCACGCATGATTTCAAAATGAAAAATGTGTGTGGATTTTTTTTGCTGATCTGATTATTCGGCTATATCTGAATATTCCCTGATTTATACAGCACTTGTAACACCCTGTAACACCCCTAAAATTAAATGTGTGTAACAGGGGTGTAACGTACCCTCTGAAAACCACCTTGCATTCATTTAGGTATTAAATGCAGTTTTGCTTAAAAACCTTTGCAAAAAATCTATACTGCTTATTTTTTACCTGTATTAGGGTTATTGATACTATGTAACACCCTAATCACATTATGGGGTATAAAAGCCACTGTAACTATATATGCCCTAAAATGCCACTATTATTTCGAAAAACTTCGTTTTTTGGAATATTATATCATGCTGAATCAGCACAGACATGATAATACTACGGGCAACAACCCAAGAACTGTAGGGCTACAACCCAAGAACTGTAGGGCTGTAACCCTAAAACTGTAACAGCTGCTTCCTATAGGAATGCATGTTGTATGAGGTAAAAGGCAATTGACAACTACCTATGCATTTCACACTTCCTTGAGGGGGGAAGAAGGTGGATGTATGTACATGTATAACCTCATCATAACATACAGATATGCCATATATAACATAGGTATATATATATATCAACACACACTCAGTTAGCTGAAGGTATTTTGGTGTTGTGTTTTGTTTTTCTTAGATGGCAGAAGCAGAAGATTCAGACATTCCACCCATCAATGCAGATCCGTCAACATGGTTCTTTGACATCTTAGGCTCATATGATGCATACAGTCGGTTCAAGATCCCAAAATGGCTCGTTGGTTATGATAATACCCAGACCAGATTCGACCAGATAGGGTACTTCGATGGTATCAGCCGCATGAAGCCTGATATGAGCAGATATCGGGATTCTGAAAACGAGCCTAAGGAACCAGATGATGAATATACTGCAGACAATCCTCCAATGGTCTTCACAGATCCAGATGCAGATACAGCGCCAGCACCAGCACCACCTAGTTTGGTTCCCAAGGTGAAAATGACACCACCAAAGGAATACAAATCAGGAATGGACGCAGAGGTTTGGTTGGAAACCGTGGATAGATACTTCCAATTCACGTATCCAGGAGTTCCAGACAAGGACCTGATCACAGTTTTCCTGACCCTCATACAGAATAATGACCGACACTATTTCCAGGTCGTAGCAAATCAACCAGATGCCGCATATGCAGGGATCAGAGGGATTTTCCTCAGACAGTTTGGTAACCCCCATAAAAGATCAGTGGCCAAAAAACACCTAATGTCACTGATTCAAGGAAGCCAGACTTTCTCAGATTATCTACGCACATTCACTTCACTGGCTGCATTGGCAGCAGTTGAACTGGAAGATGTGTTGATAAAGGACAGATTTGTCAACAGCATAGATCCAGAACTCCGCAGACAGTTCCATTTACGATTCCCGACAGAGACAGAAAGGAATAATCTGTCGTGGTCACTAACCACACAGATACTGCTCGACTTGAACTATGTCGTTCATTCGAAGCAGCCAGAGACCCTTCACTATCGGGGGCAGAAGGAACAGTCAACTGGAGGTCCAGTCAGAAAGGAACAGAACAGAGGACGTGGCCAAAAGCCATATGACAGATGCAACAGAAATAGGAGTTGGAATCAGAATGGCAGCCAGAATTTTCATCAGAATCGGACCAAGGGAAAAGGTGGAAAATGCAAGGGAAAAGGAAAAGGAAAAGGAGCAGCACCAAATCCTCCTCAGACTTGCCAGCGTTGTAATCGTGTTGGTCACATCGCGAAGGATTGTTTTGCCACCAGGACCGAAGATGGAAAGGAAATCAAGGGTAAGCCACCAGCTCAGAATCCCTTTCAGAATCGGAGACAGCAACAGCAGAATCAAGGTGCTAAGGATGGATCTGGCAAACTCATCAACACGATCAACACCTTGGTCAAGGAACTGAAGAGCCAACACAGCATCAATGCAGCAGTTGCAACTCCAGTTCCAGCTTCAGCTCCAGCTCCTCAGGGAAACTCTCAGGGTACTGCACAGGTACCAGTGATGAGAGCAACCCAGAGGGGATAGATCAGTCTGCAGATGCCACTGAAGCAAGTGGCCAGGTTGAGAGTATTTCAGAAGAAGTCCTTTCCAGTCTGACATTGCAGTTTCAGCAGATGGACACTCCCTCAGAGCACATCGTACAGATGCAGTCTCAAACAGCACAGCTGAAATCACAGAAGAAGCTGTTGTTGTACAGAGGGAAAGTATATGGACAGAGTACTCACATTTTGGTAGATCCAGGAGCCACATCGTCTTTTATCGACAGACAGTTTGCTGCTCAGCTTGGTATAATACCCACAGACTCTTCATCATTTTCAGTGGGATTGGCTGGAGGAAGCCAACTGCCATGCACATCCTATCTTCCCAAAGCTACATTTTCTCTGGGCGAGTATAAAGATACAGAAGATTTTTACATCATTGACATGAAACCATTCACTGTCATTCTGGGTCAAGATTGGTTGGAGAGGAGGAATCCACACATTGACTTTCAGACCAAAAACCTGACGATCACTAGGAAGCACTCATCAGGCTCCAGTATTCGCACAGTATTGTCCAGAGTTGAACAGACTCCAGACTCAGATGACCTTCCTGAAATGGAAATGGTCAGCGCCACTACCATGAGAAAGCATCTTCGTCGCATTCGATCCAGTGGTTCGGCTGAAGAAGCCGTAACATATCTCTTTTTCCTCTCCGTGGTCGATGGTGAATTGGTCTTTGCAGCAGCAGACTCAGACACCACAATGGAAGACTCCGAGGTCACAGCAGCACGTGATCAAGTGAGAGAAGACTTTTCAGACATTTTCCAGGAGGATCTTCCAGCTGGTCATAGGCCAGAACGGTTTGAAGGTGGATATCATAGAATCAACATCGAACCTGGACATAAGCCACCATCACAGCCAGTGCGTACCATCCCAGTTCCCATGATGGAGGAGCTCAAACGGCAAATCATCAAATATGTCGAGTTGGGTATCCTTCGTCCGTCATCATCACCATATGGGTGCCCAATCATTTTCGCTCCTAAGCCAGGGGGGAAGTGGAGGATGTGTTGTGATTATCGTGCCCTGAATAACATCACCACAAAGGACACGTATCCATTGCCACCACACGACACCCTACTTGAGCAGTTGAGGGGAGCACGCTGGTTCAGCAGATTTGATTTCAACCAGTTCTTCCACCAGATCCCCATTCATCCAGACGACATTCATAAAACTGCTATTCGCACTAGATACGGTTCTTATGAATGGACAGTCATGCCCTTCGGATTGACCAATGCTCCTGCAACGGCACTTCGTGTAGGGAACCGGGCATTCTTTGACTTCATCGACCAGTTTCTTGTCATATTCATGGACGACACTATCGTATACAGTCCAGACTTTGACGGCCATGTGAAGCATGTTCGACAGTTCCTCCAGCGTTGCAGAGATCATCAGTTCTTCATCAGGCCTTCCAAGGTGGAGTTGTTCGTCAGATCTATAGACTTTATCGGACATCACATCTCTGAAGCAGGCCTATCCATCATCGAAGACAGAATCCGAGCAGTCATGGCAATTCAGCCTCCAGTGTCTTATGGTCCTACCGTTGGAAAGCAGCCTCTACGCCGTATGGCTAAAGATGGCAAGTCATCCCTTCGGTCATTCTTGGGCATGGTCGGTCAATTTAGGAGATTCATACCAAAGTTCTCCAAAGTTGCCGAGCCTCTCAATCGTCTCCTTAAAGATAATGCAGAGTTTGTCTGGGAAACTGAGCAGCAGCAGGCATTTGATAACCTCAAAAGTGCCATCTGTAACGCTCCAGTATTGCAGCTCCCAGATCAGAAACTGCCATCTATTATGGAGGTCGATGGATCAGGCACACACGTTGGTCAAGTAATACTCCAGGATCAAGGAAAAGGTATGAAGCCATGTGGTTATCACAGCGCGTCACTCTATCCGATACACAGAGACGTTGGCCTATTCCTGAGATCGAGCTATTTGCCATTGTGGAAGGCTTCAGATTCTTTCGCCACATCTTGTTGGGAGCTCCTGAGACCATAGTACGCTCAGATCACCAGCCTCTGGTTTATTTCCAGACTAAATCCACACTGAGCCCCAAACAGGCACGGTGGTTGGATGAGCTCTCCGAGTACAACTTCCGTATAGAGCATATTGCTGGCGAGAAGAACAAGGTTGTGGACGCACTCACGCGTATCTCTACACTCTTTGAACTCACTGATTGTTCCATCACCGAGGTTCCAGTCATCGACATACCGTCTACAGATTCTACATTCATTGCTCTTTTATCTTCTTCATCAGCTCATCAGCTGCACGACATCATTATATCCGAGTATGATCGTGATACATTTGCACAGACTATTTTAGCTAAGCTGACAGCATCGACTTCATCGCAGTCCGTCAGCAGCTACAGCTTCGAGCTCATTCAGGGATTGATCTATCGTAAGACCATATATGGTAGACAGCTGTATATTCCATCAACAGCTAAAGTCCCTACAGATGACGGTGAGATCACACAGCTTCGTCACATTCTCCTTCACGAGTGCCACTCAGCCACTGTCTCTGGTCATGTAGGCAAAAATCGCATGCTTCATCTTCTGCGTAGCCGGTATTATTGGCCAGGAATGACAACGGCAGCCATCAAGTACATTCGGGAGTGCCCCGTTTGTCAGCATCAGAAAACGAGGCGACACAAGCCTTATGATCAGGCACATATACGATATTCCGTGCCTAAGACTAAATGGCTAGATGTATCTCTTGATTGGATCACTGACCTGCCTATCACCACTAATGGGCACGACAGTATATTTGTGGTAATGTGCCAATTCTCTCATCGCTGTCATCTCATTCCCTTCAGCATGACCTGGACAGCTCAGCATACTGCTTCTATCTATATGCAGCATATCTTCAAGCTCCATGGTCTTCCGAGGAACATCATCTCAGATCGAGACCCCAGATTCACCTCTACATTCTGGCAGACACTGTGGAAATCTACTGGTACGAAATTGTCCATGACGTCGTCACACCATCCACAGTCGAATGCTGCCAATGAGAGGAGCCATGCCTTCATTGAGGACATCCTCAGGTAATTTTCAAATTGTTGATTCATGATTTGATTTCACCATCCTCTGGTTTATAAACTGATTAAGTAGTATTTTTTTCTTCCTCAGGTGTTGTTGCAATGATACTTCAGCCAATTCGTGGGAGGACAAGTTGCCTCTAGTGGAGTTTGCAATAAACAACACAGTTTCTGCATCTACTGGTTATTCACCGTTTTATCTCGACTCGATGGCGCAGCCACTTTCGCCTCACGATCTGGTAATCACTATTCCGCCAGAAGCTCCTGTTCCAATACAAAGAGCTATTCGAGATCATTTTGACCAGTACTCGGCTGTTCACGCCAACGCGGTAGACAACATTTTCCGTGCAGCAGAAATTAGCCAAGCCAGATTCAATAAGACTCACATGCCTCGGCAGTTTGCAGTTGGGCAGAAAGTTCTTTTACGGACCGAGTTTATTCAATGGACTGGTTTGACAGAAGCAGGCAGACACTTTAAGCAGCCATATATTGGGCCGTTCACCGTTTCCAAAGTGCTTAGCCATGGACGTGCATACGATTTAGATTTCGGAGATCTTGATATCCGTATTCATCCGGTACAGCCTGTTTCCAGATTAGAGCTGTACAACGACTCGATCCAAGCACCTTTGCCTCTGCCACAGATGATCACCGAAGAAGGGTAACCACTGTTTGAGATATCACATATACTCTCGGATAAGTTCACTAGAGGTGTCAAATACTATTTAGTACGATATGCAGGCTACGGTCCTGAGCATGACACCTGGGTCAAAGCCACCGAGCTGACCAATGCAGCAGACATTATAGCTGCCTATGAAGGCTAGACATTATATTAAGCCTTATGCCCTTACTTCTTGTAATATATACTAATACATGTCGATCATCTATATAACCTTGCTCTTAATGTTTATCATTATGTTGCATTGAAGCGGGAATTGATCCTTCCTTGCTAAAGGTGTAGTGAGCCTTGTTCAAAATCATACCCTTGCACAGATACGCACACATGCGAGATATCATATCTGTGGATAAATAAAAACTGCTAAATGCTACCTTTGCCAAAACCGTGGTTTGTCATCGGATTCTTGGCCAGTCATCCGAAGCTACCGGAGAACATCGACTGAGGTAGACGGAGTTGTGATCCTAAGTTGTGCTTGACAAACATAACTAAATAAATTTCACATTAGTACGTGGCGAATCCACTCTCACTCATCGCGATAGATGTTCGTCAAAGCGTGCGTACTGGACAAAAACATTGAGGAGTTGAGCAGACCGGTTGAGGATTATAAGTCCAATTCCGTTAAGCAGGGCCACTCCGTTTGCATTAAAACAAGCCCCAAAAATCGGGCTCCCCATGACCGCCTATGAACCTCCAAAAGTAGCTTCAGGAGGGGAGGAAGGGTTGGGTGCACAATATACAACTGTGGAAACGAACAGCAAACGATCAGTTGTATATATAAGGCCGAGAATCGTTCGATTATAAATTGTTAAATCGTGGGATCATCGTTCGCGCAAAGCGACGACGGCTAGCGCAAATAATCCGTAACGTACACTTCGGATGCTTTGAATCGTCTAGTACATACACGATAACGTGTGGATCAATCAGTAATCCAGCGTCAATCTGTATCACGAAAACGCTCTTCATTGAACCTTGAAACGTCACTCTGAAATACGATACGATTTCCAGAAAGGTGGGCTACATCCTAAGAACTGTAAGGTGAGGGACTAAAGTGGACTCAGTTCCCCCCAATAACCTAAAAACACCATGAGGGACGCCTCAAATCGGTGTAAGAAGACTGGTACCAGCAAGAAGCGACAACAACAAAGACATCATAGACATATACAAAGGTATGCCCGTTGTGAGGTCACAACTCTTTTAAGAGGGGAGATCTGTCAGGGTCATGACCGATGACATATGTGTCATACATGTCATACGTGTCATACCTGTCAGACATGTCATACCATGTCATGTCATGTCAGTCGGTCGCGTCATATATTTATGACAGTCGACAGTATGGTCGACCATGACTGTACATGTCGAGTCGCGTCATATATTTATGACAGTCGTCAGTACGGTCGACGATGACTGTACATGTCGCCAGATGATAATGTCATATCATCAGGCATCCCTGTCATCGAGAGTTCGTATGTCGAACTCGAAGATGGCAAAGCAAAGATACATCTTGAATACAAACAAGAACCATCTTGGCTTTCAGCATGCGCGGAACTCGCATGCGCAGCATGAACGAACTAGTCGTTATTACCATGCTGGTCGTTCAACCTACGTCTCGGGTTCACAACCCAATGGCGGTACCATCTAAGATGATGGGAGACGTATGGTACAAAAGTGAGGAAGCGTTGTGCTTCGGCAGATCTTCTTACAGAGACTGCACTCACAAACCCGCTCATCCGTACACTTGCATTGCTGTCCAACTTTGCAGTGTTTATTTGTATACTGATAATATATTCACGGCGCCTGTTTATCTCGCCGTATCAATACTACCCCTCCGCCGATTTTCATGCGTCCCCCAACTGGAGAGTTAATTTCCTTCGTCGACAGAAACTCGCCCGCAAGAAACGGACCCACAAAAAGTCCCAATCCTACGCGAGTATGGTACCCGCGTTTCTGAAGTGCTTGCAAGGTATCTGCAGGTTGATATCGTCCGCACCTCGACAACACCCAATTGAGGTGCGCTTAAACTTCTTGCTGTCTATCGATGTTTTTTCCCCGTCACTTCGTTTCGTGTATATGCAGCATATCGTAAACCCTGGCGTACGTTGTGGGATTCTTTCTTGCAGGGTCCTTTTCTTTTCAAGCATCGTCTGAACGTTGACCAAGTTCCTCTTCCCTTTGTGGTGGGCGACTACGACCACACGATCGACGATAAGGTCACGAAAGATGTTTGGGTCCGTCAACCTGGGTCTGGGTTGGAAAAACGCCAGGCGACCCTTCAGATCTGCATTCGTGCAGGTGTGGACGCTCAGGGGAACAACCTTCCCCAACCGCCCATAGCCATCTGGTTTCGTGGGACAGGGAAGCGTATCTCTGAGACTGAGAAAGCCGCGTACCACCCTGACGTGCACGTTTATTGGCAGAAGTGTGCGTGGGTGGATCGCCCCTCTTCCTTAGAGTGGCAGAACGGGATGCTTATTCCTTGGTTGAAGGAACACATCCCCAATGACGAGGCGGTTATTTTTGCTGACAATCTCGATGGTCAGATTCAGGCTGCCTACCTCGAGAACCAGAAGGAGAAAGGGAACGCGATTGGTTGGAGCCTGCTGAAGGGGGGAACGCATTGGTCTCAGCCTGTGGACCAAGGTGCAGGTCGCGAGGTTAAGCGGGACATCGACTACGCGAGCAGAACGAATGGCTTGAAGACCTTGCGAACCTTGAGAAGTGGGAGAATGCAGAGCTAACTGCCTCAGACCGCCGTATCTTAATGACGTGGTGGGCAGGAGAGGGGTATGCGCGGATGGTGAAGCGGTGTAACTTGAACAGGTACTTCGAGAAGACCGGCTGCCTCATGTCCGTGATTATCTGGATCCGGGGATAACAGGATCACCCCAGAGGGGCTCTCTTCTTTACCTTTGACCGGCAAGTCATCCCTGCAGTGCTTGCGGAGACACCTCTCCAGACTCACGTGCCCGCCGTTACTCACGTGGAGATGCAGCAATCAGTGCAGCATCAGGAACTTTCTGAGGAAGAGGTTGAATCGGAGGACGAGGACGATTCAGACGAGGCTGAGAAGTGGTTTGTCCCTGAGGGTTTTGCCACGGTGGATACCCCTGTCGAGGCAGTTGACAGCAGCTTCGTCGGCGTGCACATCATGTTCAAGTGGAACGGTGTGGGATGGTGTCACGGCTGGAGTTTTATCCCAACCACAGGCGCGGCTACAACGTGGAGGTGGTGTATGAGGATGGAGACCGCCGAGACCACATCTTGCGCCTGCAGGACTATGGTCGTGGGGACACAGTATAGGCAGGCGCATGGTGCTTGCTTAAGAAGCAGAGCATGGGAGCTTGAATAGTGACAGTGCACGTAACACACTATTCGATGAAAATGACATTATCATATGTCATTTTTGGATTTATATACATTTCATAAAAATCAGGGTTTAGTGATATCTATGCGCGAAATAGGGATACATAAAGGCAACACGGTAGAAAAGTGCAGTATGCGTACAATGAAAACACCGAAATATGCATACCGATGTATCATTCTTTATTCAAATGTTTACGAGTAGAGTACTTTTCACCCTATACCGTCGAGGCATGACGGATACTATCAGTCAGGGCGGTCGACAAATCCTATTATTTTATTCATCATTCTCATCTGGCTCATCTTCTTCTAACTCTTCTTCCTCAGATTCGGCAGTGGCTGCTTCCTTCCCCTTCGTCGTCGGTTCACTCTTCTGTTTTGGCTTCGTCTCGGCATCCTGATCGGGCTCGGCGTTGAAATTGGTCAGCCGTTGCTGCGCAGAGCTGACCATGTACTGGTCGTGGTCGAAGCCGATCGCGTTCATACCACACCTCATGGCTACTATCCTTAATCCAGATCCTCCCACAAGAATCTAGCGCAAATGGGCATGGCGACCTTGTATGTCGTATATAGTGGCCCGGCATATGCTTTGGGGCAATATTTATGAACCTTTTGAATTATCTATAACATTTCTTTGCTTGAAATGTCGATGGTTTGACCTTTAATCTTAGCGTGGTTTGGGTGGGTGCTTTCACAGAATTTTAATCAAAATGCTAGATCCTACCACAAGGATCTAGGGTACCGACAACTCTAGGCCTTGCTACACGAGCTCGGGCTGGTGCGTATGGTGTTAACCCTCGAGAATATGACCAAAACTGATTTTGTAAGCCCTTTAATATCATATTAGCCGGATTAATCGCCGCATATGCGCATGCCATGGTGTAGTACCGTCGAAATTCAACATTTACATCATTATCAGGGTCTGAAAATCGTATTCTAGAACCTCTAGCGGTAGTTCTAACCGTTCAAAAAATCCCCCAAAAATCCCAAGGAGACTTTGAAGTCATATTAAAGTACTGAAGTGCTCACCAAGGCAAAGATCTAGCCTTAAAGCTTAAAATGGACCAAGACTCACGCCCAAAATGCGAAATTATCCCCATACTTAAGGAATGTGTATATCTTACCCATGTGACCGCGTTCGTGTGATGTGTCCAATATACATTATCCAACTTGTATTTTGACCCAAACATGACTAATATACATGCATACCTTGAGATATATCATGTCTATGGTGGCAAAGGATCGATATACGATTGACAAAAAATTATGGAAGATACACCCCGCTTTTGAAGCTTTAAAAGGCGTAGCAGTTCAAAATTTGGTTGGGGCATGCTATAAATGCATTAGCTAGGAGTACATATGACGGATTCTCGTCAAACCACGCACCATACTACTTAGTATAGGTCCCATGTGGAAAGTATTCCTTGGTGTTGACTTGTAGAAAGCTCGTGGGGCGCCTAAATAAATTATTGAAAAAGTGATCCTTGTGGGAGGATCTAGAGCGTTCTAGGTCCTCTCACAAGGATCTCGGGATAGTAGCCACTCATGGCGGCCATGGACGTCGAGCCGACGCCGCAGCAAGCGTCGAGAATCCAGTTGAGTGGATGGCCGTTCTCATCCGTCTTGCCCGGATTGTCACCGAGCATGTGGCACTGGATCAGCTCCTTCAACAGTGCTAGGGGTTTCTGATGGTTATTCACGACTTTGCCGTCGCGTTTGTACATCTGGTGCACAACCGGGAAGCCGCGCAAAAGTGACGCGCGGCTCAGACGTTCACCTTCCCCAAAATCAAAGTTGGACATCCACTCCGGCTTTTTAGAAGACTCCCCCTGGGCATTGCTCTTTACATGGTACCCCAGGACGCCACATTCAACGTCATTGTAGCGACAGGCCTTGTTGGGGTTCATGTTCACGTTCGCCTTGTGCCAGAAGAACCGCTCCGCGCGGCCGGAGCAGTAATTGTCAATCACCTCCAGGAAATCGTTTTGTTGGACGAAACCGCAAAAGATCGCGATTGTCCATGCCGGGGCGGTGGTCTTGGCGTTGAAAGACTCCAGGAACGGTTGCACATCCTCCTTGGTCATCGCGTCGGGAGTCTTCTCCTTGTCAAGGGCGTAATTGCAGTCGATGATCGTCCCCGTGAAGGGCAGCCTCGGGACGTCCTTCATATCGTCCATGCTGCCCTTGACGATCTTCCAACGAGGGAACATCGGCACGTTCGTCTCATGTGTGGGCTCGTCGTCCTCCAGGCCTGCCTCTCCTGGAACCTTAGGCTCCGGCCCGTCGGTCCGCGCCTCCCGATAGAGTTTGATGTCGAATTTCACCTCGATCTATTGCAAGCCTTGGATGTGCGCCGCGCGTGGCGCCTGCGCTTCTTTGAGATTCGCCCGCGCGTTCTCGACGTAATTCAAGATCGCGTGCGGAACTTCCCCAGACCACCCCCGGCGCGCTCCCCCCTGAGTTGAAGGTAAGCAGCCGATCAACGACTCGATTTTCTCTTGGGAGCTCCAGTAGGGGGTGAACTCGGCCTTGAATTCGTCCCAGGTTTGCAATCCCGCCGCGGACACCAAGTGCTTCTGCACCATGCGTTCCTTCTTGAACTGGCTTATCATCTGGCCCCCCTCTTTTACTGACAACTCCTTGTTAATAATCAGGCGCAGATACGTGTCCACCTTACTTGTCGAACTCCGCATCCCCCGCCAAGCCGCCCAAGTTAATCCAGAACGTCCAACGGGGACGGGGGAAATTCATACCCGATGCCGGAAGTATTGTATGTACAGCTTGACAATGTGAGCACCAACAAGAGCAAGTTGATGTTGGCATACGCAGCTTGGCTGGTGCACACGAACGTCTTTCGCAAGGTGAAACTCAACTTTCTGTTGGTGGGACATACGCACGAGAACATTGACCAGATGTTTTCACGCTTCTCCGTGCGTCTACGACGCAAGCAAGCTTGGACGCTCGACGAGATGCTAGAGGTCGCACAAGAATGCTTT
>LGRX02004190.1:0-28150 GCA_001247695.2 Cymbomonas tetramitiformis
CCGGTCGAGTTGCATGCTGGGTTGCATGCTCAGCCGGGCGGGTTGCATGCTGTGTTGCATGCGAAGTTGAGCTGGTTGCATGCGAAGCCGGGCGTGTTGCATGCTCAGCCGGTCGTGTTGCATGCTGTGTTGCATGCTCCGCCGAGCCGGTTGCATGCTCCGCCGCTCCCGCTGCATGCTGCGGCTGGCCCCCACCAGCCCCGCACACCACAGGGGTGTCCAAGCTTGCCCGGCGTCTTCTTGCCAGACGCCGTTCCTCGGCCACCCCGCCTCCCGCTGCAGCAGCCTCCAGCTGAGCCATCTGTTCGCGCAGGCTCCCCGCCTCGGTCTCCGCGAGAAACCGAGCTGTCTCTGCGCGCACTACCCGCTGCAACACCTCCTGGTCCGTCATCTCCTTCCTCCGATACTTCTCCAACTTGAGACGCCGTTCTCGTCGTCTGCGGCTATGCTGAGTGCCCGCTGCAGACTCGTAGCCGGAGCCGGAGGTCGTGCTCCCGGGTTGAGACGCGTGAGATTGGGAGAGGTCCTCGGTCACCACGTCTTGGGGCTCCGTGTGTATGGGCAAGGTTCTCCCAAGAGTCTCCGGACCCGAAGCACGGCGACGATGATGCGGCTGGTGGTTTACCACACCCTCGTCAGGAGAAGTGTCGATGTGGGGAGTCGGTTCCATCGGCGGTGTCGGATACAGGCGTTGGGGGACCACTCTCATATCAGTCGCCACCGCCCGCTCCGCAGCGGCCATGCGCTCTCGCGCTGCCCACCATTCTCTAGCTCGTGCCTCCGACGCAGGGTCAGCTCCATATACCGGAGGTGGAGGCGGTGGAAAATAAGCCGGTAGTGTCCATGGGTCCCCGTAGGTGGTGGACATCGGCGCGGGCGTGTATGGGGCATGTGTCAACACGCCTGGGGCATGGGTTGGCGAGCCTGTGGCATAGTGGAGAGCCATTCCAAAAGGCTGAGACGGCCTACTGGGGGCATATGGCATGTCCGGGGCATACTGGAGCATGCCGGTTGCATGCGGTTGCATGTTGGTTGCATGCGGTTGCATGCTGGTTGCATGCGGTTGCATGCTGGTTGCATGCGGCTGCACACCCGTTGCATGTTGTTGCATGCCGCTCCAACCGACCTCTTGTTGATGAAACATAAAAGGGAAGGTTTGAGAGGGGGCGTGCACAAAATGGCTCTGAGGCATGCTGGGTTGCATGCCACCAGGCATATGTTGCATGCCAGGTTGCATGCCAGGTTGCATGCCGGGTTGCATGCCCGGTTGCATGCTGACGGGCGCGCTGATGGGCACGCCGAAGGGCACGTCCGGAACAGGTTGATAAACGTCGACAGCCTGCCCAGTACTGACCCTTGCGATGGAAGCGATCGGTGGAGAGGGGTCGGAGGTGGTCAAGGGGAAGGTGGTGGTGGAAGGGCCCGAAGGTCCCGGTGCGGTGGAAGCGGTTGGTGGAGAGGGATCTAAGGGGGTCAGAGGGAAGGCGGTGGTGGAAGGGTCCATGGCGGTTGTGGAAGGGGGCGGAGGTCCAGACGACAGCATCAAAAGTCAACTGTCGGTCAACCGTATGACAGTTATGACGATATGACCACTATGACAGTGTCAAATATGGTCGTATGGCGTTTCCAGAATTTAATTCCAGAAATACCAGTCCAGTGGAGCCCAAATACTGCCAAAAACTGTAGAGAATTTGGCCAGAAGGTATAAGGAACTTCCCTAGAAGTTGGGAGGTACTTCCACCATACTTAAGGCTGATAGGCTATTTTTAGCAGCTGGTGAGGATACAAGATCTGGCCTCAAACTTGCTCAGATTGTTAACAAACTAAAAAGATACTTTTTATTTGTACTTTTTGACAATAGCCTCCGGCGGCCTTGCTTAGTTATGTCGCTGAGAGGAGCTCACTTTCCCCCCCCATACTTAAGCATCCGTTGGCATCCAAGATCAGCAATCTGAGCATCCGCATCATCACAGCCACATCCAGCAAAAAGCGATAACGCGGGTCCACTAAAGACGTCTACGCGCATATCTTGCCAGCTTTACAGTCGTCGGAGTGGACCAGCTTCGGACATTCTTAAGATCAAGTCACAAATCTCGCCCAGAGCCTCAAGAAAAAGCAATCCGACGCAGATCTCAAGCAAATCCTCCACAAAGAAGATCTCGCAGCGAAACTTTTCCGTGTTTTTAGTGCACGTAACGCGCGCAATTCGAGCCGTCGAACGTAAGCAGAGACAGCCCAAAACTCAAAAACGAAAAGTCGCCCAAGTCATCTCGCAGTCGCATCTTAAGTCCCCACAGAAGATCCTCAACCAAATCTTTAACAAAGAAGGTCCCATAGCGAAAATTTTTCGTGTTTATAACGCAAGCACCGCGCGTATTTTGAGCCGTCAAACGTAAGCTGAAGCTGCTCAAAACGCAAACACAAAAGTCGCCATCTCCAACATCTTGCAAAACGCAGATCCCACAGGTCCATAGAACGTTCCCATCATCTGAGAACCAATTTGTACCAGGCACACACTCCTGATAACTTATACATCTTTATCTCTTTATTTTTCTTTCTTTTCTTTTATCTTCTTTCTTTTCTTTTTATGTTTTCTGCTGTTTTTGGTGTGTAATATTAACTTCACAGTCTTATATTCCACTGTTTTATTTCATGACATACTCTGGCTTCTAGCCTAGAATTACAGTCACTTGTCCGATATAATGTCTGGTCTCAGACCTAATACATCTATATCCTTATATCAGTCTTGGCATACAGCCTAACACTAACATGTAAAACTTCCTTAATTCATTTCTCTTGATCAACACTAACTGAGGTCCACTTTTCCAAGCTTCCCTTTCAACATGTTGCTCTCTAACAATCACTAGCAGGATTCCTGTATTGACATCTGCCATCGACCAATCATGTGCACATATATATATGCCTGATTCTGGTACTCATCCACCAATCATCAGGCAGATCACGATATTGCCATTGCAGATCTTTCTGGAATCCACCAGATCCTCAATATAATTATTGTCATTGCAGATCTTCTCCTGAAATCTGCCTTGCCATCAATTATTTCTTCATACAGCTGTGACCGGCATGCAACAAGGCCCTTGCGGCATGCAACCACCCGTCACCAGCATGCAACCTGGCATATGTAGCATGCAACCTGGTCTCTGTTGCATGCAACCTGGCCTCTGTGGCATGCAACCAGACATCTGTAGCATGCAACCTGGCCTTTGTAGCATGCAACCTGTCCTCTGTCGCATGCAACCTGGCCCCTGTGGCATGCAACCCGACATCTGTTGCATGCAACCTGGCCTCTGTAGCATGCAACCAGACATCTGTAGCATGCAACCTGGCCTTTGTAGCATGCAACCTGGCCTCTGTCGCATGCAACCTGGCCCCTGTGGCATGCAACCCGACATCTGTCGCATGCAACCTGGCCTCTGTCGCATGCAACCTGGCCTCTGTGGCATGCAACCCGACATCTGTCGCATGCAACCTGGCCTCTGTGGCATGCAACCTGGCCTCTGTAGCATGCAACCTGACATCTGTAGCATGCAACCTGGCCTCTGTCGCATGCAACCTGGCCTCTGTGGCATGCAACCCGACATCTGTCGCATGCAACCTGGCCTCTGTGGCATGCAACCTGGCCTCTGTAGCATGCAACCTGACATCTGTAGCATGCAACCTGGCCTCCGTGACATGCAACCGGGCCTCTGTAGCATGCAACCCGACATCTGTAGCATGCAACCTGGCCTCTGTCGCATGCAACCTGGCCTCTGTAGCATGCAACCTGACATCTGTAGCATGCAACCTGGCCTCCGTGACATGCAACCGGGCCTCTGTAGCATGCAACCTGACATCTGTAGCATGCAACCTGGCCTCCGTGGCATGCAACCGGGCATCTGTAGCATGCAACCAGGCATCTGTGGCATGCAACCAGGCATACGCAGCATGCAACCAGGCATCTGTATCGTGCAACCACTCGTCGGCAGCATGCAACCAGATCTCTGTAGCATGCAACCCCGCTGCTCGTACCTCCCGGTACATTGGCCGCTGATTCGCAACCGCAGATGACGCAGCATAAGGCACAGCGCCGGGGAGAGTGCCGCACGCGCCACGCGCCTGATTCGGCGCGGAGCGGAGCAGCCTCCCCGCACGCTTTGTCCCTGGGTCCTATGGTCCTTGCGTGCACACTATGCACCTATCTACCGTACACACACCCTCGCGCATCCCTCCCCACCCACGACCTGCAGCGCCGCTGCTCACCCTTTGGCCGCTGATTCGCAACCGCAGATGAAGCAGGATAAGGCACGGCGCCGGGGAGTGTGCCGCACGCGCCACGCGCCTGATTCGGCGCGGAGCGGAGCAGCCTCCCCGCACGCTTTGTCCCTGGGTCCTATGGTCCTTGCGTGCACACTATGCACCTATCTACCGTACACACACCCTCGCGCATCCCTCCCCCCCCACGCCCTGCAGCGCCGCTGCTCACCCTTTGGCCGCTGATTCGCAACCGCAGATGAAGCAGGATAAGGCACGGCGCCGGGGAGAGTGCCGCACGCGCCACGCGCCTGATTCGGCGCAGAGCGGAGCAGCCTCCCCGCACGCTTTGTCCCTGGGTCCTATGGTCCTTGCGTGCACACTATGCACCTATCTACCGTACGCGCACCCTCGCGCATCCCTCCCCACCCACGACCTGCAGCGCCGCTGCTCACCCTTTGGCCGGTGATTCGCAACCGCAGATGAAGCAGGATAAGGCACAGCGCCGGGGAGAGCGCCGCACGCGCCACGCGCCTGATTCGGCGCGGAGCGGAGCAGCCTCCCCTCACCCTTTGTCCCTGGGTCCTATGGTCTTTGCGTGCACACTATGCACCTATCTACCGTACGCGCACCCTCGCGCATCCCTCCCCACCCACGACCTGCAGCGCCGCTGCTCACCCTTTGGCCGCTGATTCGCAACCGCAGATGAAGCAGGATAAGGCACAGCGCCGGGGAGAGTGCGGCACGCGCCACGCGCCTGATTCGGCGCGGAGCGGAGCAGCCTCCCCGCACCCTTTGTCCCTGGGTCCTATGGTCCTTGCGTGCACACTATGCACCTATCTACGGTACGCGCACCCTCGCGCATCCCTCCCCACCCACGACCTGCAGCGCCGCTGCTCACCCTTTGGCCGCTGATTCGCAACCGCAGATGAAGCAGGATAAGGCACAGCGCCGGGGAGAGCGCCGCACGCGCCACGCGCCTGATTCGGCGCGGAGCGGAGCGGCCTCCCCGCACCCTTTGTCCCTGGGTCCTATGGTCCTTGCGTGCACCCTATGCACCTTTCTACAAAGAAATAAACAAAGATATATGCCGGGGAAAAAAAACAATCCCACCCATGACTCGCTGTTCACCCCTTGGCCGCTGATTCGCAACCGCAGATGAACAGTCACCCGACAGGCTGCTGACCAGGCACCCGCGGAGTGGCGGCTGCGTTCACTAGATGAAGGGCGGGCGGGCGGGATCCCGTACGGGAAGGGAGGGGAAGGAAAAGTTCACGGTCTTACCGGGTTTTCCTCGACCACTCCTCCAGCGACCGGGGGGAGGCCGCCTCCCTGCACGGTTGCAGCTTCGGAGGCCTGCGCACCAGTTCACGAAAGCATGTTTGAATCCACTGCGGAAACCATGGGATATTCCCACAGCAGTGGCATCCCACAGCGTGCATGCCGGAAAACAGGGGAGTCCGCATACCTGAATGAATACGCACGGCCGGTGACTTTTCCTAAGCACGTGATTCCGCACCAGGGCGCAGTCACCGGCTGTGTGTATCCACATATTCGCTGACCACCTATTTACGCAGAAACTTTCAGGAGCCGTCCGCTCTTTCAGTCGAACAGCGGTTAACTAATTAAGCCACGAACCTATCCAACATGCACATCCACAAGAGACAAGCATGGGGCACGTAACCTTTGGAGCGAGTGCGGCATGGCCTGCATACCTGAATGAATACGCACAGCCGGTGACTTTTCCTAAGCACGTGATTCCGCACCAGGGCGCAGTCACCGGCTGTGTGTATCCACATATTCGCTGACCACCTATTTACGCAGAAACTTTCAGGAGCCGTCCGCTCTTTGAGTCGAACAGCGGTTAACTAATTAAGCCACGAACCTATCCAACATGCACATCCACAAGAGACAAGCATGGGGCACGTAACCTTTGGAGCGAGTGCGGCCTGGCCTGCCTCGCTGCCAACCGTGGCCGTCCTTGCCCGTTTAGGTGCACCTTGTTCAGCAGCGCTCGTTGCTCCTGTTCGGGTACTCTCCATTCTTAAGTAACAGTACTCGCTTTTAAAAGTAAACTACCTGTTCTGCATACATTGCAACAGAACTGCTTTCTGTCACCAGCGTGATTCAAGAAAAAAGTAAAACTACTTACCAGCCATTTTCTTTCTCGACCTTCTGCTACTTAAATTAAATAAACAAAAAAATAAACTGTTACAGTTTAACTTTTTTTGAAAACTTCAACTTCAAGAACCTAACTTGGTTTCTTGGCTACGTTACCTCTATCTCTTACCAGCTATGGTGCGCGTGGCCACTAAAATCGGCTACCTTTCGGCTCCCTACTGGTTTAGCCGAGACAGGTATGATACGATCTGTATGTGACGCATCCCACCTATCTTATAAGAAAGTAGATATATTGGCAATATATTTACTGCCAGAAAGATGTCAGAGGCACAGTGAGGTAGGGTTCACACGGTTGTCTAAAGTCAGATTAAACGTAAGATACTCGGGTTTAATATGGAAAATGCGGTGAGCGTGCTCAACGAACGCGCTGCACACAGCAAAGGTGAGGATCGAGGAATTGGAATGGGAGTGGGCGGTGGTGATAACACCACCACACACCACCAAATGACGGCCAAGGGATGCGTCGGGTGAAAGCGGAGAATGTGGAGAGGCGAGGTCGTAGGACTCAAAGTCCTTGTCGTCGATCAAGCCAAAAATGTCGGAGTCGAGGTTGGTGCCTGGCGAACAAGCTCCACCAGACACCACTAGGTCGCAACCAGGGGTAAGATGTTGCCGATGTAGTCGTAAAGACACCAACGCTGAACGCGTAGCGGCCATACGTACACGCTGGAGTGAGGCGGCCATGGCCACAGACTGCAGACTGCAGAATCTGCAAACCCAATGATAGGGTTCCCAAGCGAAAAAATAACTTGTCGTAAAATCAACCGAATCCAGCGATGGAAGGGTCAATTCGGGGTAGATTTTCGCGGGGAACACGGCGGTGAGGTCAAAAACGTCGTGCGGAAAGCCAATTTTCCGGCAGCAGAGGTGCTGCTGGCCAGAGTGTCGAAGGCGTAACGTAAAATCTCGTAAAACCAACCAAATCAGATGATGAAAAGGTCAAATTGCAGTAGAATTTCGCGGGGAAAACGTCGGTGAAGTCAAAATAGGCGTAAGGTAAGCCACTTTTGCTGCAGTTCAGGTGCTGTCGTCCAGAGGTTGAAGAACACAAAGGAATTGTCGGTTATAAAGTAGTGTCGGTCCAGCTGAAATTTGACGCACGGAAAGTGCGTTAAGCGCCGGTAAATGCGGATTGTCGGTAAAAAAATGACGGTGTACCGATGTGTAAACAAGCCGGTCGATGTCAAAAGTGTCGGCTAGTAAGTGTCGGCTAGTAAGTGTCGGCTAGTAAATGTCGGAATTGTCGGCTAGAATCACAGGGCGTGAAGCGGACGGAAGACAGATGAAAACACCACCACTGAACGTGGATGGGCTATAACCTTATAAGAAAGTAGATATATTGGCAATATATTTACTGCCAGAAAGATGTCAGAGGCACAGTGAGGTAGGGTTCACACGGTTGTCTAAAGTCAGATTAAACGTAAGATACTCGGGTTTAATATGTCGGACACACGGTGACACACGAGCGGAGCAACGGGCAGGCACTGCAGGTGACATCCGAGCAGGCGAGGGGTGACACAGGGCACCACAGACCTCCCCCCTTATGGGGGGTGAAAGTCAGTGCTCCCATGACTATCTACTGAACGATGATGTATACCCCTGCCTGCGTTCATACCTGGCCGCCATTCGCCAGTCGCTCCACTCCTGTCAATTCTACCTTGGCCACAGACCAGAGAATTGCACATCTACCATTCAGGATTCTCGTTTACCACGGTTTACCAGCTCCGTCTCTATATTTATACTACATTGCGAAGTTTTATATCCATTTACCATTAGGCCACGACCATTTACCATTCCAGATCTTCGTTTACCACGCTCCGTTCTGAAATTACCAGGCTTTTACCATGCTTCAACCTATGTTACCGCAAATTACCAATGATTTACCGTCAGTTCTTTTTTTAATATAAATATTTTAACGTTTACCACCTGATTACCACCCCACATAGGGGCTTACCGCCGTTTACCACCAGTTTACCACATTTTAACACCAGTTTACCACATTCTACCACGATTCCTTCTCAGTGTGGTTGTGCTACAGTTTCCTCCTGAAGTTGAGTAGGGAGTTTGTTGCTTCGTTTCACTACTAGCTCCGGTCACCACCCTAGGTGGTGTGCTGGATTTGACACTGTGACACTCAAAACTGTCACATGTCACTTCCTATGGTAGGCTGGGTGACCGTCACCAGTAGACGGGAAACACCCGTTAGGTATTTATGTATGCCTCTCTTTTATCTATCACACTTTTACCGTTCTGATTCCGTAACCCTTAACTCAGGGTTTATCTCACCAGTTAGATATATATTACCGCCGAACTATATATCTGCCAACCTTGTACGATGGGGAGGTCGACTGCTGCAACTTTCAACAAAATCCTGATGCTGGAGACCTCACTTTGGGCGACGAGGATAACATTGAGGATCTGCTTGTGGGTGACGACGCTTGGGTCGAAGGGGCCGCTTTTTCTACGCCTACCTGTGTTGGAGCAACTCCTGTGAAAACACCAAGCACAGGCACTACTCTTGTGGACACAACTGGTGCACCGTCTGCAACGAAGCCCTCCGCCACTCCCATCACTCCCGTCGTCCTTGCAGATATATCTTTTGAAAACCTTGACCAAAACCCTTCTCCTCCTGCAAACGCAACTCCCACCCAAAACCCTGCTACTAAAGCAAACCCAAATGCCATAGACCCATCTGCCACAAACACAGCTCCCACAAATCCCGCTCCCACAAACCCAGCTCCCACAAACCCAACTCCCACAAACCCAACTCCCACAAACATTGCAAACCCTGAACCCACAACTGCTCCTACCAAACCTGCCCCTCTTGCTGCTCCTACCGCTCCACTCGAACGCATTGGTGGGGGGAACCAGACTGGAAATAAATATCGGGCGAGAGCCGGGAGCACATCCAAAAAACCGATTGGGGGGCGCCCTCCCAACGTGTCGCAGATGCTTGAGGTTGAGGCCGCTCGCGCGGAGATGCGCAAGGCTGAGGCTGCATTAATATCGGAGCGTTCCATAGCGCAGTCGCGGGAGATCGAGGACAAAAAGTTGGCCGCAAAGGTGGCAGAAAACGATAAGCAACGCGCCCACGAGCTGAGCATTATGCATATGTTGGCTTGCGCCATGGCGGGCCAAGCTCCACCCCCCCTTGCCCCCACCCCGCGTGCACCAGTTGTAACACCGACACATGCAGCTCCCACAACGGAGGACACAACGGAGGAGCCTAAATAAGGTTCGTTCCCACAAGCGCCCTCCCACAAAATAACACTCTCCCACCAAAGATGTCCCCACCTCCATGTCCTTGGTGCGACAAGGCCTTATCGGATAAGGAGCGAGGGCATCCCGCGAGATGCACGAAAAACACTACCCGCACACGAGACTTCCTTTGCACCACGTGCTCGAGCACCTTTGACACCGCGCACAAGCTAGCACGACACTTGCAATCGGCCAAGCATATCACTGCCCTCGCGAGAGAAAACTCTCGACGAGCTGAAGTGGGCGAGCATGCCCACGTCTACCCACCCCTTCCTCTGCACAAGACCTTCGATTGCATTGTGGCCGATCCCCCTTGGAAATATCAGCGACAAACCACGCCATACCCGTCACTTTCTCTCGACGAGCTGAAGGTGCTTACAAGCTTTGTATTGTGTTTGCATAGTGTGGTTGCACCATTTCGTTACAGATCCGTTTGGGTGCAACTGGAAGTGAAACTGGAAGTGAAACTGGAAGTGAAACGAAGGGTTTCTTGGGTTAGCTTGTAGGTGTTGCACCAGTTTGTGACAGATCCGTTTTGGTGCAACCGTTGTTTTGCAAGCATAAGCCAAACTGAAGCACAGTGTTTACTGTTTGTGTGTAGGCCTTAAACGTGGACGCGATCGCCAAGCCGCGTGCTTTTTTATTCATATGGGCTACTGGGCCCAAGCTGCCCGAGGCGATGGAGTTGTACGAAGCATGGGGCTTCGTCTACAAAACGGTGCGACACGTTTGGTTGAAGACCGATGGCAACGGCGTGGCAGTTTTGGGACCTGGGCATTACGCCCGACCTAGCACTGAGTTTTTGTTAGTGGGAGCTCGTGGCAATGCATTAGCCAAGTTGAAAACTAGCTGCAGTGTGCGGCAAGTCCTTTCAACAGTTCGTGGCAAACATAGTGTGAAACCTGAGGAAGTGTATGCACAAGTGCCAAGTTTTTCAGGAAATGCCACATCGCGCCTTGAGCTATTCGCGAGAAAGAAACGCTCAGGTTGGACAGTGTGGGGCAACGAAGTAAACTAGAGCAAACTAGAAAGGTACAAATATGTATTAATAATAGTATTTGTAAAGTTTCCTATTTGTATTTGCTATGCTTGTTCGTCATAACACTTGTCGCATCTCATAAAGCATCACACTTGCATAAGTCCTAGAGGATCAAACATCAAAGCATCCTCCCCGGGCATATTGCGGTATTCATCACGCAAATCCCATAGCTTGTCTTTCAAGTTGTCGCGTCGATCCACCATCTCGGGGTGAGCGGTTGCGGAGCTTCTAGCTTTTCGGAGAGCATGATGTACGCATTGTATTATGTTTTTCCTGGCACAACGTGGGCAAGCTGGTGGTGGGTAATGCTCCATCAGCTCTAGCATTTCTGCATCAGGGTTGTTGTGAGTCAAAAACGGTGCGTAGTCGGGGTCCTCCAAACCTGGAAATAAAATACACATATTGTGCAAGACCATTGATGCATATATCAAACCGGAAGTCGTGTTGTGCGGCAGATCGGAGGGTCTTATATTAAATCTAAACTTGTTTTTCCACATACCAAATGCCTGCTCAACATAGAAACGAGTAGAGGATAAGCGGAAGTTAAACCACACTTGCTCTCGGGTGGTAGGAGAGGAATATGGCACCATAACGAAAGGACCAAGAGATAAACCACCATCCGCTACCATGAGACCATCAGGGCCACCCAAGTAACCAGTGGGATCGAGTTGAGCGTTTCGATAGTAGACACTGCGTCTGAGAATTGTCAGATCTGACGCACGACCTGGGTAACCAACTATAGAATTATCAAAGCAATAAAAACTATTCACGAAGGCGAAAACAAGAATGGAGTACCATCCTTTGTAGTTACGATAATCTTCCTTAGTTGAAGAGTTCTTAGGATTATAAGAAACGTGCGATCTATCGCCAGTGGTTGCGACATCTGATAAACCACGGCGATTGCCAAAGCGTTCTTTTATCTTGACACGCTCTTCGGGTGTAGGCTTTCTCATGTATCTAGGACCGAACACCGTTTTGGCACCGATATGAAAAGCGGTCAACCACCTAACGAAAACCGTTTGCGAAACCTTGAGCGCGTGAATTGTTGGTGCCATAGGACCGCCGTGGGCCAAGAAATATATGCAGCCGAAAACTTTATATTTCGCAGTGATCCTATACTTTTCCATAAAACCGGCCTTGTCACGAAAGAAACCATTCGCAACGAGGTCATCAGAAATACGATCGCACAGACCACGAGACATACGCATCGACTCGTAGAAACGATCTTCGGGCCACTCAAAGAATATGTGATAGGGAGTAGAGTCGCGCCAATCTCCACGATTGAGATGGGGACGACGCGTGGACTTAATGAGTGCAACATAATCCTCGGGAAAGGCATCATCCAAGCAAGTTTGGATGTCACCAATACCGAAGAGTTCCTCTGGATCTTCGGTTTCCTCAGCCTCAAACAAGTTGCGGTTGCGTTTTGCCGTGGCCATGCTTCGCAGCCCAAGGCATTGAAGCAAGCCAGGACAAAAGGCAAGCGCGGATACCATCAGGAAAATAATAAACAGGTTTTAATTTTTCCGGGAGCAAATTTTGATTGTTTCCGGAACAATTAACTTTTGATTTTCCCCGTAACAACGGATTTTGGCTACGGACAAGCATATTTAGGGTTTAGTGAGAGTTTATGGGGTTCATCCAGTAGCCATGCACCCCAAAAACCTAACACTATACCCTAGATATGCTTTCCCGTAGTCAAAATTCATTGTTACGGGGAAAATCAAAAGTTAATTGTTCCGGAAACAATCAAAATTTGCTCCCAGAATAATATAGTTCCATAATAAACTATCTTTGCTGAGCGGTCGGCATATTGCGAAGAAAACAGGTCTGCTGTACCGTTCAAAAAATTCAAATTGTTTTTTTTCACGACAGTGCAGCCTCGCGACTACAGTACTGTCGCGCGACTGCCACGTCGGCGTAAATTCCCCCAAAAACGACACGGTACACGTACAGAAAAATGACCGGACAGTACAGCGGAGGTTTCCTCGGTGCAACCCGGGGTTAGTAGCTTTATTATACCGCTTTATTATACAGTACAGTACCGCTTACTACTTTTCGTGGTTTCGCGAAACCTCAAACCGTCAGCCATCGTCATCGATAATGTGAAAATCTGAAATCTGAAATGTGATGACCGAATGTCGAATTCAGATGATTGTCTCATATCATATCAATTCGACATTGCGATTGGAAACACATTATTTTGCTGACATCGTAAATAGGAATAAAAATTGTTGCCACCGGGCTACTCTTGTTCCCAGAGTTTCTCCGAGCGCGGCCGCTGCGCGGCCTGCGACACGCGAGGGTCGACGTTACAGTTGATCGAAGAGGCTCGGAGAAACTATGGACTAGTTATGGACCCCAGAAATGTTACAAACCCTAAGTCTATTTTAGTCCATAAGCTCTTGGGAACAAGATCCAAGAGTACCTCGTACCACCGGGCTATCCCACAATTCACCCAAACTATAATAATAAAGTGAACCTTATGTGAGAATGTGTGTGTCACGACAGTAATAACCTACTTCGTACAGAAGACCAAACAAAAGGAAGGCACGAGGAAAGAGGAAGCGGATAATTGTGGTTTGTGGTACTGGTATCAAGACCCCCAAAGCTCGAGAGCCCAACAGAGTGAGAGTCTGAAATGCAAGTTCACGGATATACGATCTACGATTCGATGGTATCCCAAGCATTCCGATGATAGTGAAGAAAGGAGATGAGGGCGATAATATGCTTTTCCCGCAATGACAGGAGAAGATGCACCTATGGACAAACCGTGTTTCTCGTGGTAAGGATGACTTCAGTGCTGGGGCCCGACGTTGCTATATGTGCACAGTTCCGTTTCTTCTCTCACTTCGTTGTTGATTGCACTGCCACCGAACCTGCATTCTCCATATTTGCATTGAATGAGCACATATGTATCAGTGAGTTTGCCTTAGCGGACAGGAGCATTTTATTTCCGGTATGCATTTGCGTGTTGTTTACACTTTGCAAGAATGGCTTGGACACTGTTGAAAGTGGCAACTTGTTTGGAGCACACCTGTCCATGAGCAACTTTCTGTCTTAAGAGGTTTCCAAGAGGCGGCTGGATACGTGCCAACGAAAACTGTATCCAAACACGTGGATTGCGCCGTGTACCTGTGACATGTCACAACGTGCTTCAAATATTCACTCCGAGCGTTCGATCCCGTGAACACATGCAGGGAATGTTGACTGCGGTTATCCGAAACTGTCTGGTCGAAATTCCGTTCGCCAACGTAACGGAAGACGGTATGTTCCCGTTCTGCAATGCATTCTACATGGCATTTTCGTGTGTTGTTTCCAAATATTACTACGTTCGATAGTGCCTTCTTCCGCATTCGAGGGCCCGCTTGAACATGAAGTCTCTTCACCCCGGCCCTGGGGGAGCCGCGAGGGCGCAGGCCTCTTCTCCAGAAACGGCACTGTCCGCACATCCTTCCAAATCGACACCGCAGATGAACGACAAGAACTCCCAGAATTTATTCAGGTATCGTCTAGCGAAGCTGTGCAAAGCCTGGGCAGCACCGTAGAAGAAATAAAGTCTGTTCTTGAGGATATGGAACTTTCACTGCAGGAGCTGCCCAACTTATTTGAAGGAAGCGGAGATGACTCGGATCAAGACCAGGGGGGATTCTTCAGTATGCCTTTGCCGCCCGTTCTTCCCCGAACTTCCAATCGGCTTTGATGCCATCCACAGACCCTGCACTTGCCGTTACTTCAGAGCGGAGCTTTCGCGGCATATCGCGCGCCGCGTCTCTTCGCTTGGAAAGAAAACTTTGACGGTGAATTTGACATAAGACACCGCGCCAGCTGAATGGGTGTGCATTCTTGAAGAGTGTCTGAGACGATATCTTTTTCCAGCTGAAGAATGCCAGATAATCTCTATCCACGTCCCATGTAAAGGCGTCGAGAGACCAGGATGGCAGGGCTATTTCTTGCTGTCTCGAGGCATAAGTGTTTTGACCAATGACTGGTTTGTCGGGCAGCCGTACTCTCGGAACTGCGGAACGATCCATGGAAAACGCAGGAAGACCCAGTGGTATTCGATGTGGCAGACAGTTCGGCCGACGCAGACTCTCTGAGGTGCGCGGAGCGGAGAGTGTCACGGTACCCATGAGCGTGTGTTGGAAGGTTGGGTACCATCACACGCTCGCTTTTGACAAGGTGAAGCAGGCGGACAGGGAGGCTGGGTACCATCACACGCTCGCTCCGGTAAACGTTGGCCCGTAGGCACTTGGATACCATTAAACGGATCCTGGAACATCATTCAAGCTGCCGTAAGCGTGCAAAGTTGTTTGACTTGGTTGTTTTACTATGTCTGTGTCTCGACGGTGGTCTAATGCAGGGCGGACGATAGACGGCCCAAGCGGCCTCCCAAGGCGAGAGATATCGAGGACGATCCACGCCTCGCGTCCGTCCACGAAACCCAATTGAACCTCATAAAGATGGCGAAGCAGAAGCGGAGTGTGAGCCTGGAAAGGCTTCAAACTAAGATCCGCGGCTTCGAGAACGGCTTTCATCTTGATCATCTGAACATCCGCAGCGATGGCATGAAGGTGAGGCCACAGGGCTGCGCGGTGTGTGCGGCCCGAGGGAACCATGAAGAATGGCTGTGGCCGACTGTGCTCGGTAAGCCTCTCACTACAAAACGAGGAGAGACCCTGAGAATGAGCATTTTACACAGCGCACTCGGCTTCTATCAACAGATAAGCCTAGCGTATCGTGGGTGTCAGCTCTGGATAGCACCGTGGAGGGCTGCATGCCAGTTGAATTTTGCCTCTGCATGGCCGTGCAGTCACTGGAAGAGGACATCGGCCTTGGCCCTGAGCACAACTGGTGGGATCTGCTTCGCGCGTCCAACAAAACGGATCGGACGCTGAATGTAGCCGCCATGTCGCCTCACACCAAGACCCATCTAAGGAAGGTGAAGGCCCACATCTCTCCTCCCGAAATTCTGCCCGTGTAGCTTCACCTGATCGAAACGCACCGGCAGGTTGGATGGCGGCCTTTAACAGGCGCAGGTGCGTATGACACCAGCCCTTGCCGGAGTGCTGATTGCTTCTGCTGATGTCACTTCGTGGTGCCAAGATTCTATTTGCATGGTGTGCAGATTGGGAACATGGCATGTATTGCAATCGGCTGCGTGTTAGCTGCGGGCCAGGGAGATGCCGCATCTGTTACGTAGCCGGCATGTGTCGAATGTCTCTCTTGAACCGTTCACTTCTTCGTCTCAGGGCACCAAAATCCAGTACAGCCGCGATCCTGCGTGTTTCATCTGGTCCGACTTTGGTGGTTCGTCATAGCAGTTACTGGTGGACTTATGAAAGCACGAATGGAGCTTTGTAATGTCAATCGTTTTGGGATCTTGTTCCAGACAACTGAGCAAATCTTGTCTCTGATCCACCGTTTCAGGGAACAAAGCTCAATCTAGTGGTGTAGACAACTCGCAGGCCACTCAGCGTCTCCATTGAATAGTTTCTTGTGTGCAAGTCTCTCGGCGGCCAAAGAGATTCACGGCGGAGGCGGGAGGCGGGGGCTGAGCGCACGCAGATTAAGCAGGGGATTTACTCACCGACTGCAAAGCAGAATTTCATGTGATCTCACTGCTATCTCCGTCACTGCCAGTTTGTGTAGTGATGCTTGGACCTCTTTGCATGCACCGTCATTGCTTTCATCATGGGCATTGCTGCGCTACACGGACGCTTGTACACGCGCTGTCATCGCTTTCATTGTGGGCATTGCTGCGCTACACAGACGCGTTTGCATGCACCGTCATCACTGTCATCGCCACGTATATTCCTCATAACATCTGCACAAGTCTGTCAGTCCTCGCCATGCTGCTTCAATACTTGACAAGCACATCGATGCATGCACTAGTAGCAGGGCATCTGAAGGGGGGGCAGGGCATCTGAAAGGGGGCAGGCATCTGAAAAAGGGGGGCAGGGCATCTGAGCAAGTGTGGTATCCAAAGGGGGCAGGCTGCGGAAAGGGGGGCAGGCATCCGCAAGCAAGCAGGGACTGGAAAGGGGGCAGGGCATCCGGTGGGGGCAGGCATCCAGCAAGGTGGCATCCAGCAAGCAGACATCCGGTAAAAGGTGGGCATCTGAAAGGGGGTAGGCACTGGAAAGGGGGCAGGCATCTTGGAAAGGGGGCAGGGCACTGCTGGGGCAGGCATCCAGCAAGGCATTCAGTAAGGCAGGGCATCTGGAGCAAGCAGGGCATCTGAAAGGGGGCAGGGCATCTGAAAAGGGGGGCAGGGCATCTGAAAGGGGGAAGGCTGCGTGCGGCGGCAGGATGCACGATCCGCGATTTGGAAGGGGATCCGCACCATTGACGATCGAAATTGAGACGGTGTGTCTCGGCCAGTGAATGCATATTCTTGTTGCGAGGGCGTTCCTTCCTCTGACCCGATGCGATCGTAGCTTCGACGATGCTGCGAGCACTCTGCTGTTGTTGGGCTCGCCTGCAACGTCCAGAGGTCGCATGGATGCGTTCACATGGCCGCCCTGCAGCTTGCCGGGTGGATCTCCAAGGCAACACGCTGGATGACCGTCTCTTTCCGAAGCTCGTTGTTTCAGAACAGCAGCGCCCCCCTTCGCATGGAGTCTTGCATAGTGCTGCAGGGGTGGTGATGTCAAGGCCTCGACGAGCTGGCGGTTTCGGCAAGGCTGCGTGGGGGACGAGAGATGGCGGTGTGGGGGGCTGCAGCTATTTGTAGAGTATCTCCCCGAGGTCGACTTTAGGCCGCACTACAAGCGCTGCGCAGTGGTGGGCAACAGTGGGCACCTGCTGGGATCGAGGCAAGGGGAGCTCATCGATGCGCACGATGCCGTGGTGAATCCTGACTCAGCTCTCGGCTCGCTCTCCTGCCCGCGGAGTACTGTCTCGGCCGCTGATGTTACAACGATTCTCATCGTCCGCCCTTCGTGCCGACTTTGCCATTGCCATTCTTCTGCGTACTTCGAGACTCATGCTCCTTTTCTGAAGGCGCGCTTCGTCACTCGTGCGCTTCCCTCAGCCATCTGCTGATCATCGCCAACTTCATGCTCCGCGCTTCTATGCCCGTCCCCCATCGTGGTGGACAGAAGACCTGTGGCGTTTTTGCACGTCTCCTCACGTTTTGAGACGACCAGCCACTTTCCAGCCTCGCATTTAATGGACCGCAGAGGGTACTTTTGTGCGCCGTGAGACTGAGTCATGGCTGTCCGGGTGGCACAGATCCGCATAAACTACGCCCCAACGGAGGGCTTCGAGCATGATGTTGGGAGTAAGACGACGATGGATCTCGTCAACAAGGAGAATGCTGGAGAACTGGCAAAGGTGCAGCCTTTGCCTTTTTGCCGGCCCCACACATTGATGTGTGCCATTTCTAAATATTGATACCCACGGAGTTGGAGGATGCCTAGAACTCGAATTGAGTGCATCGGGGTCAAGCTGTGTCCCACGGCATTCGACCAGATCTTCATACTTTTCACAGTGACAGGTTTAGTAGGTTCGCCAAATGTTCTACGTTGGGTTCTCAGGTGTGAGGCATATATGCCTTTTAGCATGCGTGGTCGTAAGCGGCGCATCTAACGGCTGTCCCAGGAGGTTTTCTCACGGCAGATTGCTGGCATCCCTGAGCTCTGCTCCCCTCAAGGTCCCCTAATGGATGGCAGGGGTGAAAGGACAGCCGGGTAAGGAATGGTCCGGAGGTGGCGCTGACGTGGCAGGGGCGGCACACCTGGAGGAATTCAATACTCATCCTCTTCGAGTCCGACAATCCCGATATACGGTAAGCGCGCGCCTGCCATGTCAGCAGTAACTGCGCGCCTGCCTATGCACGGGGTCAGTGGATTATCAGTGGATTATCTGTGATTCGCCGCTGGTGATCGGAGGTGATCGGAGGTGATCGGCTCTCGGACCGGCCCTCTGCTCAAATCGGAATGTAAAGTTGTGTGTGCTGGCTGCAGACTTGCACTCGCAGGGAGCCTGACATTTGGTCTCTTGAGTGGGCATCGGCCGTGTCCTGCCAGGGTCAACGTGTACCGCAAGATCTATCAAGCCATGAAGGATCCCAAGGTGCTACCATCCCGACACGGCCTTTCCCTCGTCGCTCGTTCTGCCCTGCGGCACGTTGGCTTCTCCATGGAGAAGCGCAGTTCCCGAGGTCTGCTGACGTCACGCGAGCGCTCACGACCGCACAGGAAAAGTTCGACTGAAGTTTTCCCGAGTCTGGATGATTTCGAGGTCCTGCTAGGAAAAGATCAGGGAGAAAGTTTGCCTGTTTTGAAACTTTGTCTGAAACTTTTCCTGCCGCAATCTGACATGCCAACGCAAAGTCGGCATCTTTAGCGTCAGCGTTGGACGGAAAAGGTTCCAAGCGCGCGGACTAACTGTTGCGAGAAGGCCTTTAGTGCCCCCAACGGCTTCCTTCCTGGAAATCCCAAAAAGCCGTAGTTTCGAGTGCTGTAACGACGGTATTCTTTCGGCCAAAAAGGCGGTGGGCCTTAGCCGGTCCCTCGCACCTGCGACAAAACCCATACGGGTCGGCTCTTGTAAGCATTCGCTTCCAATGGCCTTCCGTTTGGTTTGCACTTGAATGATATGCCAATGCCGAGGTTACATATAGTGAGATCTGTCGCTTGGGGACAATATTGTCGCGTGGAATGTCCGTAGACGAGATCGCTGTTTCCGCACCCTCCTTCAACTTGACACAGCGCAGCTGTGCCTCCAAAGTGTCCGATTGGGCACCAACGCAACCAATTCAGTGGGTGTGTACCCAAAATCACACTTTAAACTCGGAACAAGATGCATCCTGGTGGGATGTGGGCTTGCATTAGCCCCCTGGTGTGTGGGGGACCGATGATGGTGTGGTGCTCAAATGGTTCGAGTGCGGGTGCCACAGGAGCGCGCCGTCTTGATGCTCAATCCGACACTGATGTCGGCATCAAGGGCAATCTATGCTGCAATTAAGAAAGAGCTTGAGCGGGAGGTGAGCTTTCACCGCGACCCCACAGCATCCGCCTCTCCGCATTGTACCCCTCTAAAACCCCAATCAACCCACCCATCTACCACCTCCCCCGAATGATCGGTTACGGTAATTGGTCAAGGATAGCGCGTTTTGGGGGATTCGCGAGGAGTACGCGAGATTTCCTGCCCATGCCCGTCCTCCAACTCCTCTAGCAGGGCTGAGACCACCGCCTACAGTCCACACTAATTAATATGCTCCCGTCCAACTCGCCCCAGCGTTGTCGATCCCCGTCCACATCTACCCTCTGTGCATCCCATGCCGAGTGTGGTTTTGCTTGTGGTTTTGCAAGCTGCCAACATCATCATCAACGGACATGAGCAATCACCACGATGCAGCGTTGGCGGCTGCCGCACTGAATGCGCAGATCCTCATCTGAGGGGCATCTCCTCCAAACATAGGTCTGACCAACGCATCTACTGGGCCAGTTAGGATCACTTCGGAGCGATCGAGTGCGAGGATGTGTGCGTGTCCTCCATTGATCTCGACGGTGTTCACAAGCCGCTGAAGTGGGGGAAGCAGGTGAAGAATATACTAAGGAGCCCAGGGGAGGGCGAGAAGAGGAGGGCTTGGGCGCAGCGCTTCGTTGATGCGACGAAAGCATCGTCCCCAGCCGGGGGCACTTCCACTGCACGGACCCCTTTTGAATTCCATCCGAAACCGATGAGCGGTGCGGGCCTGCACAAGCCAGTTGGGCTCCATCCACCCTCGAGCCGTGGAGCGTGAGTGCGGCCCATCGAAGGCTGTTGGAAGAGAGAGCCAATTGGATCTTCGAAGCTAACCAGGGCCGCGTGATCAAAAGCTGAGCCTCACGTGCCGCATATTCAAAGGCTGAGCCTCACGTGCCGCATGTTCAAAAGCTGAGCCTCACGTGCCGCATATTCAAAGGTCGAGCCTCACGGCCGCATGTTCAAAGGCTGAGCCTCACGTGCCGCATATTCAAAGAGCTGAGCCTCACGTGCCGCATGTTCAAAAGCTGAGCCTCACGTGCCGCATATTCAAAGGCTGAGCCTCACGTGCCGCATGTTCAAAAGCTGAGTCTCACGTGCCGCATATTCAAAGGCTGAGCCTCACGTGCCGCATGTTCAAAGGCTGACCCTCATGTGCCGCATGTTCAAAGGCTGACCCTCACGTGCCGCATAGTTCAACAAACGTAGCTAACTCGCTGTGATAACGGACGGCTTTCTTGCCGAGAGCACGCTTCGGGCATTCGAATGAATGCCACCTGGCGTGTCTTATGACGCTCCAGCCTGTGATGGCTCCGCCCCGCTTAATGGTGTCCTGGGGATTATGATGCGTTTCCACACCTGAGATTGTATGAGGATGTGATGTGAATATGATTCGGCTATTGTTTAGCACATCACGCAGCACTTTGTTGAGATTTCAATTCATGCATAAATGCATAAATAGTGCCCTCGCCATAGTCCCTGATTGGTTTCAGTGAAGACTGACAGTTCACGGGCGATGCTGCAGGGATGTCTGCGCTGTACTTGGCGCTGCAGGTGAGCGCCATGATCCAAGCACAAGTCGCACACCCAAAGAACTTAGGGGGTTCCGTTCATCACTAGTGAGCTCCGGAAAATCCGGATAAGTGTCCTGAAGTGTGTGATGAATCCTTTGATCCTTAGTTTGGGTACATGGTGCGGCCGATCTTCTGTGGCTACGTGGTGCCAAAGGAATTGGTCCATGGATAAGCCACACACAGTGCAAAAGGATAGCTTTCCTCAACCTGATCGCTTGGATACCAGCTTTCAAAATCTAGCACAAGGTTGAGAATGCATGCACATCCACAAGCCATTGTGCTGACATGAGTCAATGTGTCCAAGCACCATACAAATAGATTTTGCGCCTGCCCTGTATCACATGATTACCCCCGTCATTAAGTGGTGCAAAGTGCGGTGTTATATCGAGGTCTCAATCTTGTGGGAATGCTGGTGTTGCAGATTTGTGACGACATCGACATGTATGGTTTTGAAGCCTATACTGTAAATGCGCCGACTCGATATCATTATTTTGATATGCGAGAGGCCATGACCCATGTACACTCGTTTGATCTGGCTATCGAGGTGTTCCGTTTGATTGGTAAGCATGAAAATGTACACATAAGAGTTCCGGTCATTTGAGTTAAGTCAGTGTAAGGCTTCATTTAGTTTGAAGCATTTGTGTAGGATGCACATTGTTTTTAGCGCATGCACAATACATTACATTCTGTGGCAATTGCAGAACAGCATGAATAGTGAGGATCCCCACGGACCCTCCCTCATCGATGAGCTCGCTTACATACTAGAGGATATGTAAGGCTTTCAAACTAGTATAATCAAAATTTAGTATAAAAATAGCATATAGAAAGTTGCATGATGCGTGTTTTGCAAAGATCAGCTATCGCATGCGTGCAGGGTTTTGCTCTCGCCAAAAGTTCGCGAGCGGCGCATGTAAAAGTTCGCTCGCGAGCCGAATTCGCAAACACCCCTATAATGGCTGGCCGGCTCGCGAACACCCCCCAAAATCCAGATCAATTAAACCTAATCCCGCTCGTTTACTCGCGAGGCGTCGCTCGTGGTCGCTCGTGAGCTTGGCCGCCAGATCACCTCATGTAGACAGCCTGTCGTCGGTTACCTATATTTATGGCGACCTCAATGGAAATTTCCTGAGAAATATATTTTTGAAAGTACGATTCGATCGCGGCACGCGTCCAAGTCACACAAGTGAGGTATCGGGTTTGAAACACTGCACAATCATCAGATTTCTTGAGGTATTTTACGGCAATTCTCTAAAAAAGCATTTCTCTAAGAACTCGCGAGGCGCTCGAGCTGGCAATTCGCTCGCGCTCGCGCTCGCATTCGTATAAACGATGATGCCCCCTAGCTCGTATAACACTCGCCTCAGCGTTGCTCGTCGGTGCTCGCGAGCCACTCACGAACACCCCGTTGGCTTGAAATCGGAACACAACTTGCGATTGGGTACGGTGCAAGCGCGAATTCATCATCGCTTGCGATGACCTGGATCCGCGCATCCTATAAGCTTCAAGCGCCGCAACCTTGCGCAAGGGCGCATTCTGTTGGTCCCAGCCTATTTTGGTACACACCCGCGAGATTTGACGCAGAAATTTGCCCAATGACCCGTTGCGCTTATGCTCTTCGTGCTCAATGCACAGAGCGCCCGCTCACGAGCCCGAAACCTTAGAACCCCTTACAACCCCAATACGAAACTTTTTCTTTTGTGGCTACCTTACAATGGTCTGGTGGTCTGTATTCAATAGCCTATTGGCACACACCTGCGGTAAAAAAAGTCAAATAATTTCTTGAGCTTGGCGGAACGAAACGAGGAGCAGAGTCGTTTGGCGATCGAGAGGCCCGAATAATCGATTTTCGGCGGCCGATCGGCAGGGTACATTGTGTTATTTTTCTCCGCCGGCCCGAATTCAATAATATCGTAGGCCAGTCATCGGCCAATTCGGCCGGACGCCAAAATCGCTCGCCGCAGGCGCGCAAAATTTTGGTTTTAAGTACGGCGAATTGTTGAAATATCTTGAAGGTACCTGTTTTCTTAGGTCGAAACATGGCCGGCGCGAAATAATGGACTGTCAGGGATATGACCGATGACATATGTGGCATCCATGTCATATGTGTCATACATGTCATGTCATGTCATGTCATATGTCATAATAAATGACATACAGTCGTCAAGTATAGTCAGTACGGTCGACTATGACATGTACAGTCAGTAGGTCTGCCATGTACCTAAGGTGCGTGACATCTGTTGCTAGAAACTCAGCAGTTCACGAGAGGGAACGCTGCCGACGGTGAAACAACGAACCAAGCTAAACTCAGATAATAGGAATATATACTGAGTTTGGGGTGACACAAGCGGACCGCAGAGGATGGCATACGGGAATGACACTAGACTGTACAAACTAGTCACAGTGATAATTCCAGCACACCACCTCATCTGAGGTGGACAGCTTGTGACACACACCACTCTAGCTAATAGGCGTACAGTGTAAGATGCAAAATTGTTAAGCCTAGAAGCTAGAAAAGTCACAAGTGGCCGATGAGAGCTTAAGCAAAAATAATACATGCTAAAGCTAGAGATCTCGCTAAAATAAAATCTGATCGGCCGGTAACATCTTACCAGCTAGTGGTGGGTGAATCCTCAGATCTCGCCTGTCGGCATGCTACGGAAGAATCGTGAAGCAAACTCCGCCTGTCGGTTTAGCCGTCACTTCCGCGAACTGATAGGTCTCCTGCCGTAATTTGTCCGTCTTAATAAGTAAAGCTGCCCGCTAGTGGTCAAAGTTCCAACAAAAATTCTCAATTCCAAAGCTACAGCAAGTGGTGGAGAAACTGCGAAGGAAACGCCGCCTGTCTGTTTAAGATTAATAATAACCATCAGAATAATCATCGGAAGCAGAGTTCTCAAAATATTCATTCTCATCATAAAATCCAGCACCACCAGTGTCGTGAGAATAATGGGCTTCGGCCTCCCAGGCAGCCCACTCTTCAGCAGTGTACTCTTCGCTCTCCGATAAATTTTCGTTTTCAAGATCAGCCCCATCTACAAAAGAAACAGTGCCAACTGAAAAATCATTCTGCGGTAAAAATTCCTCCCCAACAGGGGGCTCTAAAACGCCGCCATAAGATTCGCTCTGAAGACCTGTGTCCAGAGTGTCCTCTCGTTCCAGTTGCGCCGGGTGCGAAATATCGAAATCATCGGCGGGGTCCAACCCCTCTACACAACTGTCGCTGGAATCATCGTAATGCCCAGGGGGGTACTCCGACTCATCCTCCTCACTACTCGCAAACTCCTCGAAATGTTGCTCCCCAGAGCCCATATAGGGAGGCTCAGATATAAGGGGTGCGTGAAAGTAATGAACTTCTGTGCGCACAGGAGGGGCCTGTGGCACAGTGTCTCTCGCCCTAGGGATACTAGGCAAGGGTCTAGTGGTCGTAATCTGAGTCGCGACTGATTTCTCTGCCAAAATAACCGGCGATTCCCCAACTCCCACGTCGCAAAGCTGCAATTTTGAACCGCGAAAATCTCCGGAAACAGTGGTCTCTAAGGCACCACCAACTGTGGTCTCCCCAGCCACAACGATCTCTAAAATAATCGGCGGATCTGCGGTCAAAAGCTGCGGAAGAATCTGCGGCGAACGAAAATGCGAAATAGCTTTGCTCAAAGACGAGCACAAAGAAATTAGCTGAGACCGCTTGAGAGAAGAAACCCTCGCCAAACCAGAATCAATACACTCCAAAAGAGCATGAAGCTCTTCGCTGGAAGAAATCTGGGAAGAATCCATGAAATATAACGGAAATAAGTCACGAATCCACTCAAAGAAAATCGTAGAGTACCGCTCGTCTAATGGCAGTCGCAAACCGCGAGTTCAAAGCTAGAGCGTAGAATCCGAATGGAGCGAGCCACAAGGCGTGGACACATCCTATCGAAATATATGATGATGATAAATTAAATTCTACGCTAAAATACACAACACGCAAGCGTGAAGTGGTCCCATAACCTGCTAGTAGAAACTCAGCAGTTCACGAGAGGGAACGCTGCCGACGGTGAAACAACGAACCAAGCTAAACTCATATAATATAAATATATACTGAGTTTGGGGTGACACAAGCGGACCACAGAGGATGACATGTGGGAATGACATACACTAGACTGTACGAACTAGTCACAGTGATAATTCTAGCATCTGTCATCGAGAGGCCAAGCATATGGCATCGAGATGGCGAAGCAAGACAAGTCTTGAAGAACTAAATCGTTCTGAACAGACGCGTCTTCGCTTCAAGCATGAACTGAACAACATGCGAGCATCAAAGGCTATATTGTCTGGCCGATGCGTCAAGTTCACCTAGAGCTCTCGAGTTCACAACTCGATGGTGGTAAGCGGAGATCGAGCAGGAGGAGTTGGTCGTCGTCGTCGACACGACCACTTCGGCACAGCGTATCGTCACCTCCTCGACGTCACTCCTGACGCACCCTGCCAGCACTGACGAGGCGTCCACCGTGCTGTCGCAGCCCGAGGTGTATGTTCGTCCTGCAGAGCGTCGACGATCTCGACGCTCGTCGGGCCCTGCGAGCTGGGGTGGGCTCAATCTACCCTAGTTCCGTGAGGAGTCGGACTCCCCTTCGCTTGGCTCCTCCTCTACCTCGCAGGCGTCGTCATCATCATCAAAGTCCTCGAGGTCGTCCAAGTCGGGCACGAGTAAGCAGAGTGGCGAACTGAGTGACCGCGCTCGCAGACACCGCGACCCTAAGGAGCGGAAGCGGAGGCTGCGGCGACGAGAGCGTGACGAAGGACAGACGCTCACTCCAGCAGCCCTCGCGGCTACCTTCAGAGAGTGTCTGCGGGAGTTTCACGGCCAGGAGGGGGGACAGGCAGTCCGCTCCCGACTCGGCTCCCCACTCTGAGACAGCGCCTCTGGCCGAGACCGCCAGTGCGAGATCCCCAGCGGGGGTCACTTCAGTCGCTGGACGGGTGCCTGCGGAGCACCCCAGCGCAGGCCAACCAACGGGCTCAGGGGTCGAACCACTGACGGAGGGTGCAGGGGAAACAAACATGGAGCAGCCTGGTGATGCCGCTCAGATCATGGTGGTGCCAGTGGATGCGGAAGGGCAACTTGGGCCACCTGGATGGCGGCAGAGGACGGGCTGGAGCCGACAGCGAGAAAGCGGCCCTGCAGCAGAAGGCGGGCAAGGGTAGCGCTGCACGGGAGCACGCGACTGTAGGCTCCCGCCAGCTGGCCCGGCCGCGGAGGCAGTCCCTCGAAACAGTGGTGGCCCTTGGGTCTGGGGAGGGGGCTCGTACCGACCATACCCCAGGAGCCAGCTCGAGTGCCCCGAACACGACAGTTGACGTCCGACGTGTGAGCTGCCGCGAGGCAAGGGAGACACCTGGCGATCCTGACGGAGCAAAACCAGACGGCCCTCCTGCAGCCGGGGGCCCACCCGCAGGTTTTTCTTTCGCATCCACTTCCTCATCGCATGATCCAGCTCTACCGGCTCCAGACGGTGGCGGACGCGAACCTCCTGGACCCCCAGCGAATGCCCCGGTACCACCCGCGTTGCCAGCTCCAGCGCCTGGTCGGCCGCCACCGCCACCTCCTCCTGATGGCTCGCTCGCCATAGTACCGTCAGGACACGAGGGACGGCGTCGCGGCTAGTCTCCAGAAAGGCCTCCTCCTCCCCCTTCTCCTGGTCAAGGTGGATATCGGGGTTCGGGGACGAGCTTTACTGGTGACGCGGGATGGACACACCCTATGGGTGCCGCAGTCTTGGGCGGATTCTGGATACCCCGTTCGCGATGCCGACGGCCACGGTCAGGTCAGCAGCAGACGGGGGTCGTGAGCTCTTCTACAAGACCATCCTCATGCAGCTGGGGATATCTGTTCGGTTGTGAGGACTGAACCAGTCTCACAGGTATGTAAGCAAACACTTACAGGTAATATGGTGTAGAGACCATAGGGTGATGTCAGATAACTTTGGGTAATATCGGATATTTCGGATTTTCGGTTAACACTTTTACTGTTTGAGGTTACAAGGCACCAGAGGTTGGTACCAATGTGTAACTAATTCAAAAAAACTGACATGAGAGCTTGTCCAGCTCTTTAAGTAGTAACATGTCGACTCGAATTCCCTCAGATTACTTCGGATTCGACAGTCACATTGCTCAGTCACTTCATGTTCACCAGTCCGATGACCTGTCTTGTGCCTATTCTACGAAGGGTGGGTATACCCACCGTAAGAGGTGCTTACGGTGGGTATACCCACCCGAAGGGTATCAATAATTACCGATGATTGGCTGCGAATCACGGCATGTCACCAGTGACCAACTTGTTCTAGACACTCCCGCGAATCTCTATGGAGCCTCCACATGCGCCAGAAATGACTTGATAACGGGCCAAACGAACCCAAATACCCAAACCCTAATATCATCGGAATGCACTGTGTATATAGTATATTTGGTGTGCATAGTACCTGATTTTGAATGTGCAAGTGTCGGAGGTCTGCGAGGTGGCAGCACATATTGTACCAAAAGGTACGTCGGTTATATACCAAAATCAAAGTACATATCGAAAAAATAAGTATATTGATGTTATACCAAGCTGCAGAAGTCTGCAAATAGAGTTGAATGGGTATACCCACCGTAAGCGAAGTTTTCTACCCACCGTTATTTCCCCAACTTCAAGGTTGTGTAATGTGCCCAAAACTTATCGGAGTCGTGTAAATTAAGTTTTCCGTCCTTTAATCAACCTCTTGGGTCACAGAAAATCCATATGTTTAACCCCCGCAACCTACTTGTGCGGTCGGTACGAGCTTGCAAAGTTTGGCGTTACGGTGGGTATACCCACCGTAATATTTTTAGACTAGGCACTTGTCATTTAGCC
>LGRX02004191.1:0-13304 GCA_001247695.2 Cymbomonas tetramitiformis
GGGCGGTCCACCGGGACTCTCAGCCAGCCAGCCTGGAAGGGCGGTCCACCGTGTACGGCCCGAGACGTGAGTGCGCAGTGCACCTGTCAACCCACACTGCCTAGTACAATGCCGAGATGTGGAGTTCGCAGTGCACATATCAACAGCAATGTTGTGACTATCACAGAACGATGCACAACGCACATATCAACAAAACCTGCCGACGACAGTGCAACAATTACTTTATTTGGTATACAGGCACAACAGCAGGACTTCATGTCCACATGCGTGCAACAACGGATGGGAAGAACTCGGGTAGGGCCTGCCTCGGAGCCAGTCAAAGTGACACAGAGAGCAATGCAAGCTGATGCGACAAGCCGCGAGGGCTGGAGCGCTCTGCAGGTGCAAGAACTGGGCCGCAGCCATGCACAGCTCATGCAACACGACTCATCGTGCGTGCCAGTTGCATCCCAAGGTATGGCCACCTGTCGCCTCCGGAATGCATGCTTGCCGGATGTACAGCCGGTGTCCGGTGTTCGACTTCATCGACCGAGCCTCAACAAGAAGGCACATCCCTTCGTCCATTTTTCTCAAACGCTTGCTGCTCCCATGCATCTCGAGCACACCACTCCATCCATCTATGGCGTCGACTGCTTCTCCACCGACAGCTTATCACGGGGGCAAAACATATGCATCTCACAGTTCGAGCGCTTTTAACCCTACTTGTGACCTGGGCTTCTACTTAGATGCATTCACTGTGATTGCACGAAGTGCTGGTTGTGTTCTTCGCAAGGCGTGCACGGGCGGAGTTACCACTTCGGCCTTTGCTTTGGGTCGGCATTTGCTCTGGGCAAGCCTCACGGAGCAGGGCGGCAAGACAAGCACACAGCCTGAGTTCACTCTCATTAGGGGGTTACAGTGCTACAAGGCTACAAGGTTCGGTGAGCTGATTAGTGTGCCCGAAGCAATGGGAGGTCGAGAGGAACCAAGAAGCACGGGGTGCACGGTGCCGCAGGGGTCGCTGCACGCAGTGCAGGGGTGCCTGGAGGGTATGCGCCGCTCAGAGAACTCACCTCGAACACGAAGCGGCCCTCCGGTGATGAGGTGCCGAGGTTGGCAAAGGAGCCACCCTGGGATGCTTCAGGCAACTTGGCACTGCCGCCAGTGACAGATGCGCAGCGGCATGTGGAGGGCCTGCCATCCGCAGAAGCCCCTGTAAGGCAGGGCATGCCTAGTAGCTGGGAACACAAGGGAGAAACTCCCTACCTCAACATGTTGCACTCGAGCAACCCCCTCCCCCCCGCTGCACAAAGGGGCGCCCTCATGCAGGACCAAGAAAATGTGCGTGGCGATGTGCGTTCGTCCCACACTGTACGTTCCTTTGCCACCGTGCACCACCAATTTCCTGCGCCAGCGACTTTAGAGGGATAATTATACCACCAGGCGCCTTGCAGTTGCGATAACCATGCTAAGGAGGGGATCAAAGACGACATTGGAGTTCATATTTAAGGTGGAGGCTTGCAGATGCACGTCGGTGGACAAAGCTCAAAATCTGTCACTTGCCCAAGCGATGTGCCAGCTCTGTCTGCAACAACCTCCTCTGCGCCACTTGCTTCTGGCACACCTCCAATCAACGTACCGCCAGTATCGTCAGCGGTTGGCTCTGGAGGTGAGCTCCCTCACGCCTCAATCGATGCATGCCTTTATCGTTCTGACGCTGTGCTGTGTGCTGTGCTAGGGTGTGACAAGATTTGCATTCCCTTCGTCACAGGAACCTTGAGCTGTGCGCTGTGCTAGGGTGTGACAAGATGTGCATTCACCTCATCACAAGAACCTTGAGCTGTGCGCTGTGCTAGGGTGTGACAAGATGTGCATTCACCTCGTCACAGGAACCTTGAGCTGTGCGCTGTGCTAGGGTGTGACAAGATGTGCATTCACCTCGTCACAGGAACCTTGAGCTGTGCGCTGTGCTAGGTGTGACAAGATGTGCATTCACCTCATCACAGGAACCTTGAGCTGTTCGCTGTGCTAGGTGTGACAAGATGTGCATTCACCTCATCACAGGAACCTTGAGCTGTGCGCTGTGCTAGGGTGTGATAAGATATGCATTCACCTAGTTGCAGGAGTGCTGCGCTGTGCGCTGTTCTAGGATGTAACGAGGTGACGCACGTACACAGGTTTGATGTCCAGCAATGGGATGCAACCTGCGCTGGAGCTGCCCTCATCCCCGTCACTGCTGGCTCCACCATCACCGAGCACAGGCATTGGCACGTTGCAAGGCGTGCCACCTCGGCCCCAGCAGGACGAGGAGCTTGCAGGAGAGTTGGCTGCAAAGTCGGATTCTGCCCTAAGCATCAGTGGAAAGAGTAGGCCCGACATGTCCGCAGCCGGTGCCGTCACGTTTCCGAGCAAGGAAGTCTGGGCCGGCGGCAGTGCTGCAGCCTACGAGGTAGGGAAACCAATTCCCCACGACTGCCGTCTCACATAAGCGATGATGACGAACGCGCATGTGTTCCCCGGAGTCGCAACTCTGCGTTCTAGGTTGACGAAGGGGCGGCGCTTGGAGGTGACGTCGTCATGAGGGGCGTGACCTGACCCTGCAGCATGGTGCTGTGGGAGAGGTGGGCCTAAGGTGAAATGTATTCGAGGCGCATGGATACTTGTTGGGGTAAACTTTTCTAGATGGACTCTGTGCGTGGGGCAGACCCTGCATTGCCTGGGTGTTAGTACGCCACGCCAAGCGTACGTGCATTTGCGTGCTGCATCTCCAAGTTTGGTGGTCGTGATGCCTGTGACTGATTGAGGCGCATTATGTGCCAAGTGTTAAGCGGGGCGCTCACCAGTGACACCAGTCCCCGTGAATGCCGGTGAGCTTGTCCGAGCGATTTCTTTAATCGAAAATGATCCAGAAAGTTGTGTTCACGAGATCAAAAATATGCAGAATCGTGAGGGTCGGGAACGCTAAAATATCTTTACAGAATCGTGAGGGTCGGGAACGCTAAAAGATATCTTTATAGAATTGTGAGGGTCGGGAATGCTAAAAGATATCTTTATAGAATTGTGAGGGTCGGGAATGTTAGAATATGTTTACAGAATCGTGAGGGGTCGGAACGCTAAAAGATATCTTTATAGAATTGTGAGGGTCGGGAATGCTAGAAAATCTTTACAGAATTGTGAGGGTGGGGAATGCTAGAAAGTATCTTTATAGAATCGTGAGGGTCGGGAACGCTTGCAAATATCTTTATAGAATCGTGAGAGTGGGGAACGCTTGCAAATATCTTTACAGAATCGCATGGTTGCAAGTCCGTTATGTTGAAAGGGTTGATGTTCGTCTTTTCCGGTGATGGCTATGGTTCCATTATTTTCCAGAAATCCGATCGTAGGTTCTTGGTTCATCATGCTCTGTGATGAGCTCCAGCGAGCGTCTTGGAGCTCTGGAGACTTTCAGAGCTCCACGCTCGACGAGGAAGGCCCCCAGGAATTTCGAAGCACCATGGCTAACCGTAATTCATGTTATGTCGCCGGAAGCCAATGAAATCACTGCGATCATTCTGGAGGTCCAAACCGACTCGCATAAGGCGCGGTACATAATGCACCTGAGTGGAACGTGGGGAAGCCGGCACGATGCCCGATATACAACAGGATTGACATATGGAGAACTCGCTCAAATTCAATTTGCGAGATCCAGATGAAATCGTCACTGTCCGAATGTGGATCGATGGTCGCATGAGTCAGGGTTTGGTCGACACCGAGCGGGGTGGGAGCGAGCCTGCAGCCTTGAAGCACCGCACCCTGCACTCTTTAATGCACAGATGTGTATGATATAAATAATCATTAGGGATGTTAAGCAGGAGAAACTTTTCATCAACACACGGTCAATATGTGCATCCCTTGGCGCTAGCTCATTCAACCCAGCGCCAAAGATCCGCTTGAACCTTGAGCGTCCAAACCGCAAGCGCATTAGTGCACGACACAACAAGAGATGCTCCAACTAAGTGCACTGAATAGATTTCTCGTACAGAAAGGGGCAGGCGTAACAGCTGAGCACCTTCGAATATCACGCTTTCAATAGGATGAGTCACGTTTCTTATTTTCATTTTTTCTTTATAGAATAGAATAATATAATAATTTGATAGAATGCTGTGTCAGGCCTTGTCTTGAAAATAGTTCCCAGATAGGTGATGACCTTACGGTTCGGGTGCGGCTCAGGCGCTCAAAATTCAAGCAGATCTTTGGCACTGGCTCGAATGAGCCAGCACCAGAAGAAGAACGACTTTTGTGGATATAAACGATACTATCTCTAAGCTTTGAACTCTGATGATAGCTTACATGCTATGCATTTATCTGTACATGAAAGAGGGCAGGGTGAGGTACTTAAGGCTCGCTAGAGCCCTAAGCGACAAAGCCCTGACCGCCCGATCCGAATTTGGACGGTCAGGGCTATTTCTGAATGATGGCCTCCGCGACCGTTCTGCCTCGTGAAATGAGTTTGAGCGAGTTCCCCACATGTCAATCCCGTAGTAGGATACCTAGTTAGCACACGCTTCTGTCGGTTGGGGCTGGTGCGAGCGTTGTCACCGGCGCTGCGGGAGGGCAGTCATCGGCGGGGGGATGATGTGGCCAGGCGCTGGTGAAGAAGAGCAAGGCGCTGGAGGGCGAGCTGCAGCTGCTGCGCGCAGAACTGTGCCACAAGACGGAGGCATGCCCCATGGAGGAATCTGTTTTATTGTCTTCGGATGGCCTCCTGAGACCATCCAGTTCTCTCAGCTTCTCTGCAAACCAGATTGATGAGAATTGGAGGAGGGCTCATTGGCGAGTCATGACCTGTGCAAAAGAAACACTCTGATTGGGCATCGGATGGGGATGCGTGCAGGCGCTTGACTTGGCAGATCGAATGGTGCAGGATGCCCATGAGCAGGTGCAGCGTGCCCTTGCGCCCCTGCCAGTGCTAGCAGATGCACTGTTTCCGCGAATGCGGCCGGCGGGTATGTGTGGCTGCGCGTAGTGGCTTTCACAGATGATTGAGCCGTAACCAGGCGACTACGGATACTGCAGATCACACCAAGTATGCCTCAAAAGGATGTAACACCCTGGCATCAGATCACACCAAGTATGCCACAAAAGGATGTAACGACCCTGACATCAGATCACGCCAAGTATGCCACAAAAGGATGTAACGACCCTGGCATCAGATCACACCAAGTATGCCTCAAAAGGATGCAACGACCCTGGTATCAGTTCAAAATGTAGATTTCTTTTGGACACGGATCATTGCCAAAAGGCACACTGCCTGCCCCGAAGGGCCATCCATTACACAAAATAGCTTTTGTCTGACCGGTGCTGTCTAAGCTACCAGCCAGACTTACCAGAGTTAGTGAAAGTCTTATTTTGATGGATGTATTTCATTGAAATAAACCTCTGCAAAGTGAACAGAGATTCCTGGGTTGGGTGGGTAGGGAAGGCAAAAGAACAGAGCTGAAGCCGATGTAGCTTCACGGGCTTTTTGTCTAGTTTCTGTGCCTACTACACGTGACACGAACCGTCACTCGAGCTGCAAAGCATGACACGGGTCATTTGATCTACACGTGGCAGAAACCACTAAAATTACACTGTGCTCCAATTTAAACATTTCTTTTGCGCACGGATCATTGCCATGTCTTCAGAGATATGTGCCGGCACTCTCTTACTCCATCGGTGCTGCTGTCTGCTGCCATCCCGGTGTTAGCCACCCGAAGTAGTAGACCATGTCGGCGTCTGCTACTGCTGTGGGGTTCGATGTAGGCGTGTACTGCCGAAGACAGCTGCACCCACCCCCCGAAGAAGCATACTTTTTCCATCACTACTCCCACTGCACGTGAGCATGTAGTGGCACCCTTTCGGGTGCTGTGGGCTGTGTAATGGCCCCCTTCCGGAGGGACACACCCCACTTGCCCTAAGGCACAAGCAATCCACTCTTTCGCATCAACGTTCTTGAACTGCTTCTTCTTGTCACACGGCAGCCTCCAGTAGCTGGCCGTGTCCGCTGCTTTTGCTGTACTCGTCGTAGCAGCTTGCAGCCAGTCTTTATCCCGAGTCTGCTCCCACCGATCGAGCAGCTCGTGCAGCTCTGCTACCCCCTCCCGTGGGATCCAGAGCCTCCTCTTACACAAGAGGTGGTTCTTGTCCTTCTCCTTCTCGAGCACGATCGAGAGTCCGTTGCTGTCCCTCAGCAAGCTCTCCCGCAGCATCGCCGTGCCTGTCTGCGGTCTGCCAAACGTCACAAACGCCACAACCACGTAAACACAAGCACCGAGGAGTGTCCGTTGTTCTTCAGTCGCAAGAGGCAACTGAAGAGCAGCTTTGTGTACGCACCTTACTGCCGAAGCTGGCAGAAAAGTTCTCACCGTCTCCGTGACGTTTTGCTGCTCCGCTGCCGCTGTCTGCATCGCTGTCATGCCCTTCACAGCACGTGTGACAGCCCGACCTTTCGCTGGTCCCTGGAAGCCGAAGTCCTCGTGGAAGCTGTTGATGGCCGACAAGTACGGCTGAAGGGAGGTGCCCTTCACCGTACCTGCTTCCTGTAGGGCGGCCATGTAAAGCTGGACAGTGGCTGCTGTTGCCGGCAACCACCGTAAGTTCTCCTCGGTGCAGAACTTTACGAACTTCTTCCAGTGCCTCTCGTAGTTGTCGGCTGTCGATTTCTCCAGCGCCGCTGCCTGCATCGCTGCTGCTGTGTCGGAGTGCTGGTTGTCCCCCAGCTTCTCCGTCCAGTGTCTCAGCAGCACAGTCTTCCACGGAGTCGCTGTCACCTGCTGCTGCGGATCTTCTTCTTCTTCATTTTCTGAGGGAAGTACTCGATACTTCTCCTCCTTCAGCACGACGTTCTCCTCGTCACCGTCGTCGTACTGGATCCTCATTCTTCCATCTTCACCTGTGGCACCCACGATCCCGGGGTACCACACCTGGTCCTCCGGCCAAAATACCTCTATTTTGCAACCGGGTCTCACCTCTTCTTCTGGCTTGTTGATCTCCTCGTCGCCTTGTCCTGCCCCCACACCCCCCGCTCTCAAGTGAACGCTCACTGGGAGCCGGGGACGTGAAACAAGACTGCGTCCCAGCTGGAGGCTCCGAGCAGCTCGGACCCTCCCAGCCTGCTGGTAGTGAAGAGGTCCCTGCGTTGGGGCACGATCACCACCTCCGCAGCCAGAGCCTCCAGATCTCGGAACCACGATTGCCCCGGCCAGTACGGTGCCACCACCGTCGCTGCTGCTCCCTCTTCTCGCAGCTTGTGAGCCACCTCGTCGAGTAGCCCCCACGGAGGATTCACCCAGTTGTGATCCTTCCGCCAGTCGTACGCCAGCGAGTTCACCCCCTCGCAGCCCGGGTCGTGCCACTGTAGTACCTCGGCAGCTGGGCCGAGATCTCGGAGGCGAAGCGGTCCACGGAGTGCTCGCCCCTCTGCTCCTCGGCGTACTTGAACCACTTCTTGTTGATCCTCCAGTCGTCGAGGTCCTTGTCTCGTGACAGCCGATCCGCCCACTCGTTGGCTTCGCTGCGGATGTGCCTCGCCTGCAACTCGATCTCGTGTAAGTCGAGGAGCAACCAGAGCTTCCGCATACGTCGCATCAGCTCCGGGTTTTGTGACGTGAAGTGCGAGAGCATCGCCACCACCGCCTGGTTGTCGCAGTACAGCCGTACTACCTTCCCCTCTAGCTCGGAGAGGAACGATCTGACCGTCTTGTAGACCGCTTCGAGCTCGAGGTGGGTGATGATCAGCTTCTGAAGCTCGTCGTTCCAGAACCCGCGTGCTTCCTTCTTCAGGTTCAACACTCCTCCCCACGCAAACAGGGAGGAGTCGGTGTGTAGCTTTGCCCTCGTCGGACTCCGCCAGATTTTGCGCCCATTCCACCGGCTCGTCGCCGACAGTTTGGCCCACCATTGTAGGTCTCCCCAAGCTTGCCTCGTCAGCTTCACCTTGGATCCCCAACTGTGCTTCTTGCCGAGCACGAAGTACAGCTCGCGTAGGTACAGCCTCGCTGTTGGCACAACCAGGTACACCGACTGGCAGAGTCCATTGAACCCCGCCAGCTCTCGAGCTTGCATCCAGCGTCGTTCTCGAGTGGCTCGGCAGAGGATCGCTGTGGCCTTGGAGTGGATCTTCTTGAGTCTTCTTTCCGTCACCCGGAATAAGCCCTCCTCGAAGTCCACCTCGAGCCCCAAGTTCTCCACCAGCTGTGTCGGCTCCCAGTGACCCTTCTTCTCGTTTCGGAATAACCCAAGTCGAGGTAGAAATTTGCTCACACGATCCCTGTGCACGAAGGCATCGTCCTGCGTCTTGGTAATCACCATGAAGTCGTCCATGTAGGGCAACACCCTTGCCCCTGCTCGGTCCGAGCCTCGTTGAAGCCCTCCTTCTCGTCGCCTCACCGCCCAGCGTCGTCGTACTTCTTGTCCATCCCTCAGCTTATTGACTTTGTGCCGATCCTCCCCCGCTTGCGGAGAGCGAATCAGCTCCACGAGCGTCTTCATCAACTTGACGAAGATTCGTGGTGAGTCCGTCCACCCGAAGGGGAGTGCACCGCACTGGTACAGCACCCCCCTGGATGTCGAACTGCGTGAACTCCTGAAAGTCCGGGTCGATCCCCACTGCGTGGTACCCGTCCTTGAGATCGAAGGTGAAGCACCAGTCGCCCTGACTCGCCAGCCTTCGCAGCTTCTTCAGGGTCTCCATTTTGCACTTGGACTTCACGCAGAACTCGTTCAGCCACCGGAAGTCCATCACCAATCTCCGAGAGTTCGTGCCTGGCTTGGGCACCAGAAACACCCGCGAAACGTGACGTCTTCGGCGTGCCCGTACCCATGCTCCAGTCTTCAAAGATCTGGCAGTCTCGATGTCCAACCACTCCTGCTGCTGCTGCGTCAGATCCCGCAGAGAGGTCCCATGGTCGAAGTCGGGTGGTGGGCCTTTCACCCACCGCATCTTCGCTCCTCGAGCGATCCATTGCAGTGCTTCGCTGCTTGCGCCTCCAGCGCGCCATGCTCCTTTGGGAGAACGTACATACTCCTGTATTGTACGCTGTTTGACCTGAACCCCCGGAGCGAGAGGGGTTAGGTCAGGTGCCCCGAGGCACATTTAATCCTTCCCCTTCCCACGGGGGTTAGCGACCTTACCGCCCTTACCCGGGGAATTGGATGGAGGAGCTCGATCTCCTCCGCGACCACCTCCAATGCGGTGGTCACTACGTTGTGCTCGGGTCGCAGCTCCAGCTGCCAGCTTCGCCGTCACCGTCATCATGTTCTTGGCCTTGGAAGCGTCAAACTCTGCCAGCCACTTTGTCAGGATCGTGTCCGCCACCACACCCTCAGTGCCCGCGTAAATCTTCTGCTCCATGAAGGCAAGCTTTGCCCGTACAACTTCAGCTCCACCGTGAGCTTCGTTGTCTCCCTCCAGCATCGCCCTGTACCCGATCATGGTGTAGCGGTTACACAACAACCCGTGGACGCCCTTCTTGGTGTTGTGTCCCCGCAGTACGCGGTTCCCGAGCTCATCCAAGAAGGGGGTGTACTCCGCGTCAGGCAGGTTCTGCAGTAGGTCAACAGTCGCCTCCACGTAGACGATCGCGTCGTGGAAGTACGCGAGTGCTAGTCCCAGTACCATCTGCTCGTACTTCATCGAGGAGTTTGACTTTTTACTCAACGCCGCGTGTGTCTTGTCCCCGTAGAGGTCAAAAAACTTGGGCATCGCGTCTATAAGATTGTCCGGACGCGGAGGAAAGGGATTCACTGGCGCGTAGGGACAGTAAGGCAGACGTCGGAGCTTCTCGAGCTCTGCATCACCAGTCGACGTCGTCGCCGATGTGCCGTCGTCCTTGGCGGACCGAGCTTTCTCAGCGTCGGCCCGCAGAGCACTGATTTGCTCTGTCAGCAACTGAGCTTGCAGGTCGTGCTGCTTGCTCTCTGCTTGCTGGATCTTCATTGCCGCATCGTGGGCTTCTTGCTGGTGCTTCATCTGTTGAAGCAGCAGCTGCACCTCCAGCGAAGGTACTGGAGGAGATACAGTCTCACCAGGGGTACCTACACCACCCGGTGTAGGCTCAAGGTCCCCTGGTTGCGGGCTGTCTGTGCTACCAGTCATTGTGCTGGTGCAGATTCCGGATTGCTTACTTCTACAGGAGTAAGGGATTTAATACTTACAGTGGCACAGAAAATATCCCAGAAGGAAATATTTTCGTGGAGTTCTTTTACCGGAGGCAAAAGAACAGAGCTGAAGCCGATGTAGCTTCACGGGCTTTTTGTCTAGTTTCTGTACCTACTACACGTGACACGAACCGTCACTAGAGCTGCAAAGCATGACACGGGTCATTTGATCTACACGTGGCAGAAACCACTAAAATTCCACTGTGCTCCAATTTAAACATTTTGGGTATTTTGGTCGGTCTGGTGCTTGAAAGCATACCGTCATAGTGCATGTGCTGTACCGGTATTGTGTATCATCATGCCTTGCGCCTTGCACCTCGATTTCGCATTTGACACTTATGTGTGCTATCATAAGGCTCTGTAGTGATACGCCGATCCTTTCTACACAGTTCCTGAACTGGAATGGGCTTTGGGGGGGCAAGCGGGAGCAGGCCCAGAGCGAACGTGCGTTACGGGAGGTGGCTGAGCGAATTTTGCAAGAAGCAGCAGCCCGTGAGTTGAGCGACGCCACCTCCAGCAGCGCAGGCACGCTCTCCTCACGCACCGGTGTGCCTGCCACGCACGCCCCTTTGGCACCCGCACAGGGTTTTAAGTTTCACGAGCCGAGTGGGCCACAGCTAGAGTTCCTGGTAACCCAGCTGAGAATAGGCTTGACCGCCAAAAAGCCTCCCCAACAAGCTGATGGTGGGGATGCAACACTGAACTCCCACCTACCCAGTTGCCCATCCACCATACCTTCCCGCGCCGACAGTCGGGCTGCGGTGGGAGGGTATGGGATGGGAGCAGTTGCGGTGGAGGAAAGCCGGGATGCCGTGCGCCAGCTGGAGGAGCAGCTGCAGAAGGTGCTGGCCTTGTCTCGCCTCGCCCTCCCGCGTGGGCTCGTTCAGCTGAGGGTGAAATTTCCTCAGAAGCAGGAGTTGGCCATTTGGTCAGTTGCAGCACAATACATCCTCTTTCCCTGTCGGAAAGCCTGGTGCAAGTGCACCAAGAGGCCTTGCGAGCATTGCTGCTAAGGGGGAGGCGGGATTCCAAAGGAGCGTTGCCATTGGCACAGCGCGGGTCTCGTCATCTGCTGACATTACTGACAGAGGGACATGCTGGATCGCACTTAGCGAATCTGTTCCTTGTCATAACTCAGGCTGACAGCATACAGGGATCTGCTCAAGGCCCCTCAAACAGATGTCACTCACTCATTCCTGGTGAATGGCCCTCCGTCTCGCTAGATGTCGCTGTCACCAAGTTACCCGCATTTTCGATGCGCGTCCGGTCCCAGCCTCAATGGAGGAACCAAGTTTATCGGCCACGCCAGCGTGGTGATGCAGTCGGTGTTGTCTGGCGCAGGAAGCCAGGGCGCGGGCGGTGGCAGAGAGACGCGCCGGGGAGGTGCAGCAGGTGGTGCAGGCGCTGAAGGAGGAGCTCACGGCGCGGGAACGGCAAGTTCAGGCGGACCGCGCTGCGCGGGCAGCAGTGGAGCAACGCGCACAGGAGGCCTCTGGGCTTGTGGACGAGGCGCACCGCTCCAAGGAGGAGCTTCAGGCATCGATCATCCATTTGAAAGAGCGCCTCCGCCTCGAGGAGGTGCCCTCCCCTCCAAGATCCTATGACCTTCCCGACCAAGCCCCGCCTCAGGGGACGGTGCATCTGCTGGGAAGGCGCCACGTGAGCAAGGGCTGCTGCATGTGCTCGTTCTGCCCTCTCCCTGCCCTGATCTCTCCACATTTTGTTAATGCAGATCTGGGAAGGGCCCTGGGCACGAACCACTCGGGTCTGGCCATCCGCACGGCGCGCCTGCCGGTTCTAGCCACCAGCTCTTGGTCCGCGCAGGTGAGCCGGGAGTTGACTAGGGCTGACTTGAGATGAAGGCCCCATCACTGGACGTCCCCCCACCATCCACCGGCCCTCGGGTGCACAGGTTGCCCGAGAGCGCGCTGTGGACGTTGGAAGGCAAGCAGGCATTGCGCAGGTGAGCCGGGACCACCTCAGGGCTTGGCGCACACTGGCCTCCTCTCCAGCTGCTGGCCAAGCTGCTGTGTTGCATTGCTCTGGCCTGTGGTGACCTGGCGCCCCTCGGGTAGCCGCAGCGCCGGGCTTGGCGGCTTTGCTTTGTCGCGCCTGCTCACCGCGGTTCCTCACAGCAGCGCTGCGGTCGGCGCGCGCGGGAACCAGGAGGCGGCAGAGCAGAAGATGCGGGATCTGGAGCAAGAGGCGTACGAGGCTGCGCGCCAGGGGAGGGAGAAGCGAGAGGAGGTGGCGCAGCTGAATGCCAAGCTGCGTCAGGCAACTCAGGCACAGGTGCGGCACGGGCACCATTTATGCAGTAGCAGGCACGGGGGAGGGGCGGGGGGGAGTGGGGGTGGCAACGTTGGATTTGGTTGACAATGGACCAAGGGGTTGTCTCTTCACACAACAGGACGGGGAAAGCGGGCGCGACTGCGCCAAGATTTGGTTCTTAGTGGAGTGGTGCGGAGGCGGGCACAGGAGACCCTGGAGTCCGAGCTGCACACAGCTCAAAAGACCGCCACAGGTGGGTTGTGGATAGAGGGACGAAGCCCGTGGTATCCAGGGGCCTGATTGTGACACCCAGCAGTGGAGAGGGTGGTTTGGCGAGAGCTTTCTGTGAGCGTTCCTCGTGCCGTTCGCGTTTGGGCGCATTTGGTCTGTGTCTCGTGCAGAATGGAGCGAGGCCACAAATCGCACTTCCTTTGCCAGCTGAGGGCTTTCGATACTGCGGGGATTGCTCCAGTGTAGACTATTTGCCGATCCTGGGTGCCCCAGAATTGTCTGTTGCTCTGCCTCTAGTGATCTCTGCTACTTTCCTATGATCATCTCTCACCTGCTGCTCCGCCGTTGGTACTACTGTTGCCTTCCATACGCCTCGGATTGTCTCCTCATCCGGCACCGGCTTGCCTCCTCGGATTGTCTCCTCATCCGGCACCGGCTTGCCTCCTCGAAGCAGCTCCATTGCTGTGGCATTAACCGGCAGTGGCAGAACAGCTCATTGGAGCCCCAGCAGTACACAAGTGGATTTCTGCGCTATCGCGTCTGCTGCATGAACGGCCATGTGGCGGCCCACAGAAATGACATCTGCTGCATGACCGGCCATGTGGCGGCCCACAGAAATGACCTCTGCTGCATGACCGGTCATGTGG
>LGRX02004192.1:0-29619 GCA_001247695.2 Cymbomonas tetramitiformis
TGGGCCTGAACACGGGCGAGTCTAAACAATCGTCAAAAAATATTGCCACCGATGGCGGTCTATTGGTAACCTTGTATTTGTATTGTGGTGGTGCAATGTTATCGTTTTCGTCGGCAAACTCCAAAAGTAAATCAGCGGGTATTTCGTACACACTCATTTCACTCTTGTGTAACATGTCCATGAGTCTTTTGTAACGTTTTGTTTTTTCAACATATGATTCATATTCAAGGGCTTCTTCATCTAAAATGTTTTCAATCTGAGGTATCACGTCTATTTCAGGTTCAAGAACATCACTTTCGTCTAAAGGAAGGTCTTCGAAATAGTGTTTGTTATTCTCATATGTCGGCGACACCAATATAATTCTCTCCAATGCATTATTGTATTGCATAAGACGTAGTAGATGAGTAAGGCTTGTTGTTTTAGCACCACCGCGTTTGGAATTTGCAAGTGTTACCATCGGTAATTGAATAAAGTCGTCCGGAGTCTCGATCGGAAAAGCACTCTTCTTCGGAATCTTGATATTGTAATTCTTATCTTTCAGTCTTTGGAACTGCATATACTATAACGATAGAAATAGACTAGAGTAAGCCTTATCATAACCCGGGTCCATTTCCGCGTCTTTCTTACGAGGTGGTTGTGATTGCGATTCAACTCGGCTTTGCTTTCGTCTAGTAGACTTCCTAACGATCACTTCAGGCTCTTCTTCCGAACCCGAAGAATCAGATTCTACTATCACCACTTGCTTTTTGGGTTTCTTTTTGACAGCTTTTGGTTTCTTGACAACGATATGTTCCACTTCGGGTTCCGATATTGATTCCAATTCTGCCTGAGGTTCTGGCTGAGGAGATTTTGTCGTAGCTTTCTTAATGGTCTCTTGGGCTTCGGTAACTTTTTGAGATTCCTTAAGTTGAGCGGCCATTTTGATATCTTGTTTCTGTTTGGCTTTGGCACGGCGTGTCTCTAATGCTTTCTGCCTCATTAAAGCAAGGCGTTCCAATGTTGCACTATCGGTAATCTTCTCTCCTTTAACTGGCATTAAGTAACTATAAGATACCCTAAGAAAATAATATTTCTTGATGTGAGTTAGTGTTCCAAAGTGAGATTATATTACTCTAGTATTAATCCTCAGTTTGGAACTTTTATATGAGATATAATATATGACTAAAGAGACTTGGATTGCGAAACTGAAACTGTGTGCTCAAGAGTATAGACAAGAACATGGAATTAAAAAGAGACCTGGTAAGATGACACAAGGAGAGAAACTTAAAAGCTTACGAGGTCGTCCAGTTGTCAAGAAGACATCAAACAAAAGTAGAACCGCCTTAGACCACGGTACTCCTAGCGGTCAACCAATTTACCAGCAGCCAATAAAGGACCCTGCCTTACCGACTAAAGCCCCACGAAGAATAGCACCGATTATGGTAGCACCTTTGGACAAATCAAGTACTGGTACAGTAACAGGTCATTCAGTATTTCAACGATCTAATGCAGAATATACGGGTGTTGGCAATTATCGAAAAGCCATTGATGATATTGAGAAACGTATAAAAATGAAAAAACAAATGAAAAAACAAATGAAAAAAAGTCGCGGTGATGCCACAAAAATATAATTTATATAGTATAGGAAGATGCCCCCTAAATTGAGAAAGCAAAATCCTGAGGCACGCCATAAGCTCACTGCTGCAGATTGGGAAGACTTACAAAGTAAAAGTTTAAGTGGTGACGATCGGACGAAAGCCATACGTGATTACAAGAAGAAGTATCGGAAATCAAAAGAGAAGGTTGAGAAAGTTACAAGACGACAATGGACCAAGATAGGTAAAAAGCCTGCTAAAGAACAAAGTAGACTTGATGAAATCAATAAGTATACCGTCGGAGATTCTAAAAGACATATCAAGAAATTCAGTACCGATGTTGAAAAACTTAAGGTTCCCTTTACAACGTTTCTTGAAAGAGCTGGTCCCGATGGTAGCAGTTTAAACTATTGGTTACCTGATAAATCAAAAGGAACTCAACAAATTTCGATGAGAGCTGTGTTCGAGGATGGGACCACATCCAAGTGGGTCAAAGGTTCAGATCGCCAAGATGTGATGACGAAATTTGAAGAGATGCTGCAAAGTCCGAAGGGTGGAGATAGCAGCAAAAAGTCGGTCGAGGTTGCCAAAGATATCGAAGTTGAATATTACTCTTCCAAACCACCAGAAGGTAAAGGTAGCAAATGTACGGCAGCTCCCAAGAATGGTGTAGAATTACGATTGAAACAATGTGTGATTAAGATAGAATCTAAAAACAATTGTGGTATTAAATCTTTGGAACTCTTACATAGGAAACGAAAATTAGATAAGATGTTGAGTGATAATCTCATAAAAAAGAATCAATATGAAAACAAATGGAAGCAACTCAAAAGAGATGCAAGCAATCATAAAGGGAATATTACAACGATATCTAATCAGCTGCGTTTGAAATTGTTTCCGAAAATGGATCAAAATGGAATCAATATAGAAGACTTTTCTATTTTAGAAAAACATTATGAAACTAATATATTTGTGTGGGGTATCACTGAAAGACTTGGTGGTGATCCAATCATGTATTACCCGCCGTACTTTAACGAACACAATGACTATTCAAGTTATAATGATAGTTATCACATACTCTTACATGACAATCACTATGAACCGATTACAAGGATTGATTGCTTCAAAGGCAAGACCTATAGACCATCATGTTCTCAATGCAAGTCTCAGAAATGCATCTTTGCAAACAAGGATACACGATTGTCATCAGGCAATAAACAATGGCATCATTGTGAGATATGCAATCGTAAGTTTATGAATGAAGAGTGTTATGATCTTCATAAGGAATTGGTGACCTGTGCTAATGTACACAAATGTAAATTATGTAATGTTATCTTTAATTCTAAAGAGAAACATATATGTGGATACAAGTCATGTCCTAATTGTAAGATCGTTTGTAATCTGCATGAGCACAAGTGTTACATGACCAAGGTTGAGCCGAAATCCATATTGGACTATAAAACCATTGTTTGTTTTGATTTTGAAACAATGAATGACAACGGCAGATTGATTGTTAATCATTGCGAGAGCCAATATCACGACGGTTCGTTTGTCATTCACAAAACAATAGATGACTTTCTGGAATGGGTATATCTCAAAAAACATGATAATCATACCTTCGTCGCCCATTGCGGGAGTCGCTTCGATTTCCGATTAATAGTAGAACATATCATCAATGTCCAAAGAAAGCCTCCACAAGATATATTATATACTGGTGCCGACATTCTATGTATGAAAGTTGGAAACGTGAGGTTCATTGATTCATATATGTTTATGTCAAGACCATTACATGCTCTTCCGGAAATGTTCGGCTTTGAACATGAAATCACGAAGGGATATTATCCACATCTTTTCAATACAAAAGAGAACGAACACTACATGGGTCTTTATCCCGATATCAAATATTACAATCCAGAAATCTTACAACCCGAAGCTTATACAAAGTTATATCATTGGTGGTTTGAGAAAAAGAGTAAATGTTGTATTTTTGAACATCCAAAAGAGCTTGCGAGATATTGTCACGATGATGTTACGATTCTTCGTCGAGCTGTCTTCGATTTCAGAGATTGTTTTCTTAAAATCACCGATAATAAGTTCGATCCATTCAGCTATCTAACTTTGGCTCAATTGGCTGTGAACATATGGAGAAATGAGTGTATGCTCAAGGACTCGGTGGGTATACTACAATCACTGACCAAATCTCAGAATGCCTCTATCAAAGAGAATCAATGGTTGGATTATATAGTACACACAACGTCGGCGAAGCTTGTCATAGATTTGGATGGTAAACGGAACTATAAACTCAAAGATACGGGGTTACACATATATGTTGATGGATTTGATGAAATAACAAACACCGTATATGAATTTCTTGGTAGTTGGTTTCACGCCGATTTGAAGAAATATCACAAAGATGATATTCAGTATCAACAGGGTCGGAGATCGGGCATGACATTTGGCGAAGTTAATCGACAAACCATGAAACGATTAGAGGACATCAAGGCGGCTGGCTACAATCTTGTATATATATGGGAATCGGACTGGGATTCACAAGTGGCTCAATTGAAAACTTCACATGTTGGAAATGCATTCTTAGATAGACAAATTTTAGCTTCTCCCATTCATGATAGAGACTCCTATCATGGTGCAAGAGTTGATTTAGGAAAGTTGTTTTATAAATGCAAAGACAATGAATATATCAGATATCAAGACTTCAACTCTATGTATCCTTCAGTAATGAAGACAAAGCGGTTCCCGAAAGGACACCCGGAGATCATTAGAGATGTTAAATCCCTTGATATTCATGGATACTTTGGATTGATTAAGTGTAAGATACTACCAAATAAACATTTGAAGTTTGGTGTGTTACCGCACGTTACCAACAAATTGATCTTTCCGTTGTATGAAATGGTCGGAACATGGACCACGGTGGAATTGGAGAAGGCTATTGAAAAGGGATATGAGATTCTTGACATCTATGAAATTAAACATTGGAAGGAGACTACAACTGATTTGTTCGGTGCTTACATTGATAAGTTTTTAAAACTCAAGACCGAGTCGTCAGGGCCACCTGATGGTGACATCGATACATTCATAAAAGACTTTGAATTTCATGAAGGTATCAAGTTAGACAAACGAAACATCAAATACAATCCAGGTATGAGACAAGTTGCTAAAGACATGCAAAATATATTATATGGAAAACTCGGTGAACGATCAAACAAATCTAAAAGTAAGGTCATTCAGAACCCAGGTGAGTTCTACAATACAATCAGTAATAAGAGGTACGATTGTAAATATGAGTTTATTGGATCTGAAGAGAATGAGATGGTATTAATGAATTTTACTGAGAATTCCGATGTGTATGCCGATACAAGGTTTTCAACGAACGAGGTGTTGGCCGCGTTCATAACCAGCTATGGACGATTGAAATTGTACGAGCTGATAGAAGCCACCGGGTTCTCAAACGTATTATACTTTGATACTGATTCTATTATATATATAGAAACAAAAGAGAATCATCATATATATCACGGTACTGGTTATCGACAACTATGGTTAGGTTATCTTAAGTGTGAGCTTCAAGGATTGGAAAAAGAACATGGTAAGTGTATTGAATTCCTGAGCACTGGACCAAAGTCATACAGCCTGAAGTTCGCCGATGAATATTGTATGACCAAGATAAAAGGTTTCTCTTTGAGTACTGAAAACCTAGAACATATCAATCATAATGTTATGAAAAATATGATTCTAAATCAAAGGAACGACCCAGTCAAAATGAGTAACCTTGTTATCAGACATCAATCAAAAAGCAACAATCACAGATTGTTGCCATTAGGGTTAGAAGTCAGATCGGAATCTAAGACATTTAATTTCAGTTACGACAAAGGAAACATTGATTGGAAGACATGGGAAGTTGTTCCATTCTTAGATTAATACTTAGTACTATGAAACCTCACTTTGGAACAACGGCAAAATCAAAAGTTCCGAAACGAGGATTATATATAGAGTAATATAATCTTACTTTGGAACATTTATTGTATACTATATGTAAGACTATTATATAGTATGACAAGTAAACCGATATCTGAGAGTAGACTTCAAGAATTATACCTGGACCCAAAGTTTGGTCAATCTAGTGCCAATGCATTTACCAAGAAGCTTAAAGCACAAGGTTACAAGGTCACAGAATCTCAGGTCAAGGCTGCTATTTCCAAGACTGAGACATCACAAGTTTTATCACAGCCTAAAAGGGTAAATCGTAAGGATTATTTTCCAACGTATGGCCCGGTCGATAAGGTCTCTATACAAGCCGATCTGGCCTTCATACCCAAAGACAAGTCGGTGAACAAAGGATATGCCGTGATTCTGACCGCGGTAAACGTAAACACCAACCGTGCCTACGCAATCGCTTTGAAATCCAAAACCGTCAGAGACAAGAACAATAAACGATCGGAGGATGTCGAGGGTATCGTTCCTGCCATGAGACGATTATTAAAGGAAACCAAAATGGATACACTAAGTACCGATTTAGGTAGCGAGTTCACGAACAAACCCGTGCAAGCATTGTTGAAAGAGAAAGGAATCAAACATTACACGTCTCAAAAAGAGGACCACACTCGGCAAGGTAAAATTGAAAGATTCAACAAAACTTTAAAACGAAGATTTAATTTCAACGAGGCGAGAACCGGTAAAAATAATTGGGTTGACTATTTGGACTCTATCGTCGAGAACTATAATGAAACGGTAAACCAAGGTAATATCAATGATACCCCTCCCGATGACATGAATAAGAATCGTGTTATCAGAAGTGTCTTGTTGAAACGCAATCAAACTGCCAAACTATTACAAAAATTAGATATCAAGCCCGGTGATCGAGTTCGATTGCGTGTGACTAAGAAGACATTTGATAAAGAGAGTCAAACATGGTCTTCGCAGGTGTATAAAGTGCGAAGTAGAAAGGGTTTGTCTTTCGTGATAGAGGACGGTGACGGTGATACCTTAAGCCGACAATACAAACCAAGAGAACTGAAAGAGGTTCAAGGACCTGTTTCCAAACCATCCAAAGAAACTCGTGGGACCAAGACTGACAGTGAAAGCAAGCAGGCCGCAAAATCTGAGCGTGCGTTGAAGAAAGAGGGTATAGAAGGTAATACTGCTTCCAAGACATCTAGAAACTATGACAACTATGAAGTTAATGTGTTCATTAGCGATAAGAAATCGCCAAACTATCAAAAGACTTTGAAAGGATATCTTAAGCTCAATCGATCAAGGAAAAGTAAACGTAAGTATCAGTTGATATTCTATGACAAATCGGAAGAGGATGAGTTCGTTGATATTCCTGACCCTGAAATTAAGTTGTTGAAAAAAAGAAACCGTTAATATATAATGAGAACTATATTGACCGATGAGGTCGGACGACGTAATTGTATGAAAATGATGGGAATTGCCAACGGCTCAAGTTCTGACACTCTGTTCCGAGGATATGGTAAACTCGCTAAAAACAACTACGTGATAACGATGCCGAGTCAAAACAGTGCGGTATTCTACAATAGTTTGAGAAATTCAATCATTAACACGGAACCATTAGTGAGAGACATTCAGGACTATAGCAGTGGTATTGATACAACCAGGCCTAATCCTATGATGACAATAAATCCTCTGTTGACAAGCACACAAGAAGACATAAATCAACAGGCTTTAGAACTTATTGAGAGTAGTCGACAAGTAAGAGACACACCGATTGATCAAGAAATTCAGGAAATCAACAAAGAAATACCACCAGACACTCCTGAAGCAGCTGGACCGTCAAAGATTACTGGAAAGGGTAAACATATGAAACTCGCAGTCGCAGAATCGTTGCAATTACCCGAAATGCAAGATCCAAAAGTTTTTGGGGGTCTCGCTTCACAAGGTGTCAGGACCCGAGCCCAATCAACACAAAGTCCCTTGAGAAAAGTAGTTAATTTTGTTATTGGAGAAGACGTTTCATCCCCATACAAACAAAAGGAAAAAGATCCTTAATAGTAATGCAAGTTCCTTGTAATCAAAGCTATCAATCGAACGTTTATTGTAGACCATCTAGTAGTTATTTTAGTAATTTTGTTGATCATCAAAATGATAAACAACTACATACGCGTGATGGGCCTGGCAATAGTAGTGCACCTTTCAAATCTATGGTCACAGTCAAGAGTAAACCAATCATGAAACCTGACGATGTTGACAAGTATACACAAAGAGACACCTCAAAATTGCTAAATGCTCTCAGTCAAGACGCAGTGAAATTTCCGAGTACCGCTTTAAACAAAGTATTTGGTCCTAACATTACATCTAAGGACGATTCTACACAAACGAAATATGCACGAGCATCAGATGTCTCTTATGCTTATAGCTATGGTGACCGAGGTCGGTTGAAAAGTATCATGAAAGGACTTCCGGGTTATTACGTAGACCGAAGTTTGTCGGGTAGAAACTCTACAACGTTGGTCAATCCTAAAAGCCAAGACGTTATTATTGCATATCGAGGCTCTGATGCAGAATTTGGAAGTCTGAACACTCTTGCCCAGGACATCTCACGTGGACAAAATGTAGAAGATTGGTATGTAAATCTTTTGACATTGATGAAACAACAACGTAGTACATCAAGATATCAAGAAGCACAACAACGATTTGACGATGTCAAAATGAAATACGGTGGGTATAAGTTATCGGTTACCGGGCATAGTAACGGCGGTGGTCAAAGCAATTACATATCGGAGATAAACAATGTGGAAGGGCATCATTTTAACCCAGCAATAAATCCTTTGCAAGAACCGATTAACACTCCGACCGAAAAGCAAGTATTATACTCAACTGAAGGTGATCTGATATCCTTGCCGGCACGATTGAAGCCACATCCCAAAAGCAATTATGATATCGTACATGTCAATCCAAAGGTAGGTACGGAAAGCAATTTGACAAAATTGCATAGCGTGGAACAAATGTACTCAGATACACCGGAGTCTACGCGAGTCAGTACAGCAAGGTCTCGATATGGGTTTGGAAACGCCATGACGGGTTCGGCTGTGGGAGCGTACCTTGGCTATTATACACCGACTGACACTAACGACGAACATATATTTAGGACCACTCAAGGTTTATTAGAACCAATCTTATTATCAGAAACTCCAAATGTAAACTTCACAGATTTAATGAATGTAATGGGTGTTAAAGAAAGCTTGGTCGAGAAGAATTACATACGTGAAAAATTAGGATTGAGTCTTATAGAACAAAAACCATTAACGCAAGTGCCGGTCTATGACCCAATCACGGAAATGATACGCCAAGCCACTGGTCGTGCTGACCAAGACAAGGAGTTGTTCCAAACCGGGGATTAATACTAAAGTAATATATCCTCACATTGGAACATCGGTAAACTTTTTATTTATATGATAATAAGATGGATCGCAAAGAATTGATACGCTTAGCCAAACTTCAATATCCCGATATTAAAGAAGCTCATGTAGAATTGCTTGTTGATGATTATATCAAACGTCCAGACTATTACGATGATTTGTACAACGGCAATATTGAGGAACCGAAACCTTTAGACAGAGATACTGTTGATTCCATAAAAGATAATTGTTATATTAATATAGATGAGCGTAATTAGCACAAGAACGCTATTCTTGTCTTCCGAAGACAACAGCAATGGAGACGCACGTGTTTTGCAAATGAACATACCCACTCAGCTGATAAGTTACCGAGCACAAACCAAATTGAGATTAACTTTGAATACTTTCTCTTGTGCAAAGACATGGTATAGTATTAACGAGACCAATGGCATCTTCTATGTGGGTGATATGGCAAATAATACTTTAACGGAAGTGAAAATACCTTATGCAAATTATACAGAGCTGGATCAATTCACATCTAAACTGGCCACCGCAATAAAAGCTGCCATCGGTGGCACGATAAACACAGTTACTATCACTTATGACAAGGACAACGGCGGGGCCTTAAATTATGAGAACAAATTTCGTATAGAATTAAGACCACCACAGCCCGATGTAAAGTTTGTAGCTTTTAGTGTCAGCGGCGATTTTCAAGCTATACCTGGGTCTCCTTTAGACGCCGCCTTAAATACCTCAGTTTCCAGAGCAGGCAAATACAACGATTCCGACCAAGTACTCGGTGGTCGTGTTAACCGCAGTACGGCAGGTATGAGTACAGTGTCTGAGCTCTTAGACTTGTTTCAAACAAGTTATGTTGTAGCGTACAGCTTATGTGAATCGATGTACCCTTGCAACATTCAAACCAACGACGCCTTGTACCTTAGGGTCACATCGTTACCAACACACAATATTGAATCAACCAATCTTTCTACTTTTACAAACAATAACGAAATGATCAGTTCTGATATCTGGGCGAAAATACTATTGCCTAGTGACACGACGACAGATTTCATAAGATACATAGATCCAAACGACAACTTTGTTATTGAAGTGTCTGGGTCTCAATTTACTTCATTTAGAATCACACTTACAGATTCCAAAGCAAGATTAATCACATTGGCATCTCCGACTCAAGCGTCAGACGGTTCTATCAATTATTCTTTAAGTATTAAAGTTGAAGAATTGGCACCTGCTGGTCTCTCAGATATTTTATAATCTTTATAATATATATACAAAAATGAGCCTCCCAATGTCTTTGGCCTACGGCTTATCGAAAATGAATTCGTATTCAACTAATTACTTCAGATTAGAGACTACTAATCTTACCGAAGCATCAAGGTATAGTACTATTACACTAAATTTACCCGTTAATTCAATTGTAAACATGAAGAGTTTAGCCATGCATTGTTTAGGTTCCTGTACAACGCCTTTAGCATTTCAAAACGACGAAGATGATGCTGATGAACTTATCACGACGCTCCCCAATGGCATCGAGAAACTGATTCAAAGACTGGAAATTTTCGCCGGAGGGCAGCAGTTGACCACTGGTTTTCAATCCTACAACACGGTCAGTTGCGTACTTGATACTATCAAAACCACTCTTAGCAAAGAAATGACTTATCAAAGGGTTTTGAAAAACCAAGAAATAAATACAACTGAAAACTTCTACAGCACACCTCGTCCATACATTTTGAATCAATGGCTAACGTTTTTGGGTGAAGCTGAACCATCCTACATTGATACGAGTCTACTTCCTCCAATCCAAATCAGATTGTACCTTGCAGGTCCAGAAGTCCTCGGGTGTTGGCAAAAAACAAAAACGCCTGGTTTTGCAATTGACGCGAAAGCTCAAGAAGAATTAGTATCGAAAGGCAATTTTAAATTGGACAAACTTTACTTTACCGTTGAGACGATCACGTTTAGTTCAGGGGTCTACGACGCAGCGGTGGAATCAAAATTGCGTGATGGATTTTTGGAGATTCCGTATTACAATTATTTTACTTTTTTCGAAGGAGCTGGTGGTATGGCCAAATCGACAAGGTTTTCTTTAAGTTCACAATGCATTAATAACATATATGCTGTGCAAAGGCCTAGTGATTATAGAGAAAAAAACAAAGGACTTATCAAATTGGCAAATACATGTGGAACAGCCTACCTACCCTCATACTTTCAGTTTTCAGCAGGTGGATTGGGTGCTCTACAGTTCAATATCAACAACTTGTTTGTGCCTAACTATCGAGTCGACCCTCTTGCAGCATTCAATCTGCTGACTATCTCTAAAGCGGACAACTACGGTACACTATCGGGTTGTAAGATTAACAGTTATGAAGATTGGCTCAATAATCAGTTCATTCCTATGGTACGTTTGAATCTTCCCTCAGAAATGGGTGTAAGAAATTTAACTGGTTTAGATAGCAGAGGACTTTCGAGTTCAATGTACCTTTCTACTTCTATTGCGTCACCAGCAGACCCGCTACAAACGGTACTTACAAGAAACGAAACCATGATTATTTGCGAAACAACCGCAGTTCTTCGTATCGGTCAAAACCGTGTGATCGAAACGGTATTTTAAAAAGCGGTTAATAGTATACAAACATGGCTCAACAACCAGGATTGGTTGGGTACAACATGATAAAAGATGTAGGACCGAACGTGGACAAACAGATTCACACCGCGACGATGTTTCAAATGTCAGGTTTTAGACCGGTTATGATGCAACAACTCCCGTGTAAAACAATCAATGACATCACATATCCACCATTCAGGATAAGCAACGTTCATCCTTTGGCGGGATACAAAAGTTATACTTTAGGGCATGGTGAAAAGCTTTCTCAAAAGATGGAAATGTTCCATTTTCCGATGGAGCATCCATTGAATAGTCGATTGTTGCAACCTGTACCTTTGTTTTTTTCATAGATTAGTATATACAATGTCAGCTTTCGGAAATGAATTGAATGCAAAAACCTTGACTTATGCCAATACTACGTTTCGCACAACACTAAGAAATGGAACATTGATACAATTAACAAAGGATGATGTACAGAATCAAATTATATTAGGTGATACTGCTTCAACTGTTCGGTTGCCGGAATGTCTACCTGCTATCAAAGGTAAAATGTTTACAATTTATAACGGAACAGCCAAAACGGGCGGAATAGTGACTCTTCAAAAGTTTGCAGGTGACAGAATAAATGGATATTCAGACACAATTGACGGCGATATTGAGTTGAAAAATGGTGCAACCAATGGCGAAAGTATAACGAGCGTCACTCTAATTGCATCAGGCGAAAAAACAAGTATACAGGCAGGAAATTGGTATGTGATTTCAACATCTTATCGGAATACAGGATAAAATATAAAAAGTATAATATATAATGTCAGCTTTCGGTTCAAATCTAATAGTTGAAAAAATTAACGGCAAAGACTATGTAGCAGCCCCAGGGACAACCGATACACTAACGTGCGATACAGTTGTGTGCCAAACTATAGGCAGCGTAGACTCACCGCTCGAGACCATGCATATCGGCTCGGACATACGCTATCAGAACGATATCAAATTCATAGATACTCAAGACCCATTGAATGAACGAGAACAAATGTCCTTGTTGACAGATGGGTCGCTAAAAGTACACACATCAATCAAATTCAACGACTTCGTGTTGAACAACCCGGTTTCCAAATCACGATTTTCAGCAGGTCTCGATGACCTCGATGCATCGTTTGAGATTAAAAGCTTGGATCCTGTTGAACAAACACGAGTCTCAATTGGGGAAACCGGTATTAATGAAATTACATGTATGCAAACGACAATCAATATAGAGCCATTCGGCAGTGGTCTATTAATCAACGACGGTCCACTCGTGCTCAACAGCGGTGATATCACATTGACTGCAGGCAAATATCGCGGAGATGGAAGCCTTTTGACAAACTTACCTTCTGGTGCAAATCAGAATCTACAATCGGTCACTGACCAAGGTAGCACGACCACAACTAGTATTAGTGCTTCTGCATTTGTGGGTGATGGGTCAGCGTTAACAAATCTCCCAGTTCAACCTGATACATCTACACTTCAAGATGTGACCACCCGAGGGGCTGCAAGCAGTGTCGCCGATGTTTCATATACAGGTACAGGTACCATGATTGTCAATCAAGAAAAACTTAGTGGGAATAATCTTAGAATTGAAAGTGGTTCTGGTTTTGGTAAAGTATCAATCGGAGAACAAACTCAAGGGTATACAAACGCCGACCACATTGGAGACCGTTCTATCGCTATAGGTAGGAATGCATTGTCCATTAACAATACAACAAGTAATGATACGATTGCGATTGGTTCCGGTTCGTGTAATAGTAATTGTGGTGACTATGTCGTGTCTATTGGCGACGACTGTGGTCAGGTTAACTGCAAAGATGCAGCAGTGAACATTGGAAAATATGCAGGTGAATATACAGCCGGTGAAAGTTCCATAAACATTGGTGCGTTGGCTGCACAAAATTCTGCTCAGAGTGCCGTAAACACCGATAACACAATCGTTTTAAACGCGAGCGGGGTTGAACTGAATGCCGGTGTTGCTAATAGTTGTTATATAAGACCTATTAGATTGTCTCCCGACCCAGCAAGCGAGTCACAAATGCTCCACTACGATACAGCATCCAACGAGGTACGTTACGGCCCTGTTTCAAGTGGTGGTGGTATACCGAGTTTATCACAAGTTCTTGCTGTTGGTAACACAGGCGGCTCAATTAACCTTACTTCTGATTTGGATACAACTGCCATAAGAATCACGAACAGTATTGATTGGGCTTACACAACACCAGACACATCTTCAATAACAACTGATGGTATTCCATTAACTCAACTCACAAGTGCTTATAGGAAGACTACATCACCAAACACATTCACAGGCCAAGTGTATACGATGGTAAACACAACAGCTTCTACAATAACATCAGGAACTGTTCTTTCTTTTGACGATGTAAGCACTAACATTAATGGTGTCAAGCCATATGCCGCTATCAACACCACTACTAATACCAATGTGGCCGTCATTGGTGTATGTGTCCAAGATAGTCTTGCAGGCAATTCTTGTTTTGTACTAATTAGCGGTTTCTGTTCTGTTAACTGTATTGATGGATCGTGCACCAAGGGTCAGCTTTTAGGACTTCAAGCAAATGGTGTTGTCAATTCTTCGGCAGTTGCGGCGACTAATGGTGTAATCGGGTGTTGTATGGAAACCGTAACTCATGCATCGCCAAATGCAGTTATATGTTATTTACAACCGTCATTTAAATTGTAAATATATTGTAAATGCCTGTAAAGCGAAATAATCCTAATTTACCAAGTTGTGAAACCGTCGTTCAAGATGGGGTCGGTATGAGAATAAAAGGTATTGTAAATGGTAGACTTGCAAATACTCGATGCAAGGTAAGAAATATTGCTGACGCCCAAGGAAACGTAGTTAGATATAATAAACAGAACTTACCAAAAACAAAAGCAAAAACAAATCAACGTCAATCTAGGGTGAACGTATCATTAGAGGGTGGGACCGGTGCAAACGCCATTTTAATATATGATACAGGGGCAACGTCCACCCAAATGAGCACAGCAGATGCCAGACTTATAGGAATAATTAAACCAGACGGTACGTCCGATTATCATAATCAACCACAACGTGCTACCGGTATAGGCGGTTCGGTTGCCACAACACAATATTCCGACGTTCCTTTAATATTACCAGCGACCGGTGAAGTCACAGAAGGCTCGGTATTGGTTTATCCTAACGCTATAGGATTGTTAGGTATATCACATATAAAACACTTTAAACGATACCGCGTGAAATTTAAATAGGTACATATGATATATGTCAAGTTTTGGACAAAGTTTAGTTTGTAAGAATTTAACATGTGATACCGTTAATGGTCAAACATACAATCCTGTACAAAGTTCAAAATGGACCGAAACAAATAATGTTTTGGAACCGGCAACCGCTGGAGCAAGTGTAAAAATTTCCGGTTTAGAAGTAGATGGAAATGCAAGAATCAATGGTGGAATTGTCAACGTTGCACAATTAAGTTCCGAGACAAATTTAGAATTACAAGGGTCAAAATCTGCTGATTCAACATTTATAGATTTGAATACATCACTGGTTGAATTATCAGAAGTTAATTCAGTGTATGCTTTGGAGTTTCGTAAACGACCTATTATACCATCAAATCAATTTTTTAGAATTAACATGTTAGGTGATATCATAGGTTGTAATGATATAGATTGCAATAAGTTAACAACAAAAACTTTACAATATGAAAATCTTGATATGTCTAAGTTTCCTAGAATACAACCTACAGCTGGTCAAGGTACTCGAATATTGACATTCCCTTCAAATACTTTTGGTGTATTGTGTGAATTTCAGTTAGCAGGATCTGAAACCGGTTCTCCAATAGCTAATTTCAAAATTCAACACGCTGATACAGCTGTGAATGAGAATATTATAGACAAGTATATTTTGATTTGTGAAGGTTTAGGTATCTTTACAACAGAAGCACAAAAAGATACATTAGTTGCATCTTCAAATTTAATTGATGAGACTGATTTGGAGCTTAGTATTTCTTCTTTGTATCGAAATTTTAACACCGATGTTATTAGATTTTTCTTGAAGTTAACTCCTGTTCTTCCAGCCCCGTAATTTCTTCGGGGGGATTTTTTAGAATTAATGATAAGATATCGGAAGAGAAAAAGGAATCAAGTTTTGTCATAAAGAGAAACTTAAAATTACTATATACACCATTCTCAGTTTATGACAAGGATTGCGATCGCAAAAAAAGCATGAAACGCCCGATATTTTAGGTAACCATTGCCTCACTTTTTCAACTACTTCTCTAATTATGACAAACCATAAAAGGAACAATCAAAGATTGTTCCCGGAGCCAAATCGCAGATTTCCAGATGTGTACCACCGGACTGTGTCACAAACAGAAACTTATATTTACTATAATACTACTTCTCTAATTATGACACATGGTGTCGGCTTGTGCAGATCTGCCATAGGATGTTCCAAACCGGGGATTAATACTATAGTAATATAATCTCACATCGGAACACATAACACACAAGAGCGGGGTTGTCACAGATTTCCAGAAACACAATTTCAGATATTGTCGCAGAATTCCAGAAACACAATTTCAGATATTGTCGCAGAATTCCAGAAAATTCTAATGTTCCAAACCGGGGATTAATACTATAGTAATATATCCTTACTTTGGAACACAATCACACAATAGATATATGTTAGCGAGCTTGGGGAAGCGAGCAATGCAAGGCGGGCGTGGGATGCAGGTACGGCGGTGATCACGGTGTCGGCTTATGAAGATCTGCCATAGATAACCGTAGGTGCTCACTACATGGGAAGCGTTCCGAAATACTGGCAAATCCTGGGAAAATACAGAAGGTACTTAAGGAATACAATTGTATTTAATAAGGATACTCCCCCTCTACACGCTTCCCATGTAGTCCTGCACTACAGGGACCCTCACGGAGGCATGGGATAATGACGAAACAATACAAGTCAAACCCATGGTACCAGATGAAGACTCGGACAGCAGAGAACTACAAGGAAAGCTCGCGGTCCAGAAATATGTGACCACATTACTCCGTGAACAGCAAGCCCGAGGAAACAGCAGGCTCACGGCAAAAATGACCGAGCTTCAAGGAGAACCCACAACCTGGACCCACCAACTGAAAACAAAGCACATTTTCAGGTGGGAAGCACACCATGACCAAGCACAGCAAAATGAAGAGGAGCAAGCAATGATACGGGACCCGAAGCCCAACCAGCAGCAACAGGCCGACCAGACCAGAGATGAAGAAGACAGGCAAATAAAAGCCATGATGGAACAAAGGGAGGATGAAGAGATGCTCCTTATACGAGACATGCACGAGCAACAAGATCAAAGGGAGACAGAAGGCAGAACAGGCCCCACCCCGGGAAGCGACCCCAAACCTGCAGAGACACCACCCCAACCCCATGAGGGGGAAGAAATATTTGAGGAACTCAATGAACTCGTGGAGAGACTCGAGGTGACCCAAAAGCAACACAATGATGAAGAAACCTTTGGGATGCTCAATGAACTCATTGAACAGCGGGAAGCACCTCAAGGGGGGCCGGCAAATGAAAGACAAGCTCACCATGACCGGGTCACGGAGGAGTCCAGAGTCCATGCGATGATGGAGGACCCGATGCCCAGAACAAGATGGAAGCAACGAAAGCACGACATGACACACAACAGAACGAAAAATAGGAACGCCCCCCCGGTTCAAGAGGGCAAGGCCACCGACAACTGGCTGAACGAAACAATGGGGCACCTCAAGGGAGACAAGCCACTACACAAAATAGCGAACGGCTTCTGGAAACGAGCCACCTTTGCGGCACGGAAAACAATACTCAAATGCAGACTGAGAATACTGCCAGCACAAGACTATGAGACGGCGAAAAACTCAGCCGGAGGAAACGGAAAGTGCACCCTGGAAGGATATCGGCACAAAGGGGTGGATTACGCAAAGGGCTTCCTCATGAGAGTGGGGCACGCCCTAGGTGGATGCGACAACCCACAAATGCGGGGGATGTTCTCGGACAGGGCGGACGCCCACGCAGACGAACTTAAACACATACTTGACCACCATAGGAAAGGAGGATGCAAAGTCCTTGCCTACACCGGAAAAAAGAGGGACCCAGGGGTTAAGCCAAGAGTACTTCCGAACTACATACTCACCAGAGGGCAATGCAGCCACGACGGAAAGGACAACCCAGGCAGGAAGGATGGGCCCGACACAATACCGAGCTTTGTAGACATAGTCATGATAGAGGGCCTGGAGGACCTAGAAGACGGGTGGGAATGCACACAACAGGAAGCACCAGCAAGAGTCAAAAACCTACACCTCATTGAGGTGGCCCACACCGACGACGAAAAATGGGGACCCAAGCTCTTGGAAAAATACACGAAATATGGACCACTAATACAATTGCTACGTAGACACGGATTCCGTGCCAAACTCCATGTATTTGCAGTGGGCAGAACAGGCACGGTGTACAAGCACAACCGAGACATACTCGAGCAACTTGGGCTCGACAGAAAAGAAGCCATACAGGCACTGCAAAGGATACACGACCTGACGGTGAACTACGCACACAGCACCTACCAGCTATACAGAAGGCTCAGACAGGAGAAACAAGAGGAGGAAAAAGATGGGAACCACCCAGCATAAATTGTCCCATTAAGGCCGCCACTTGTGGCGGTCCGGCCCAGAGTAGGGCCGGGGAAATTAATTTACTCATACGCCCGACGGGCGTGGTTTTTTTCTTTTGCTTTTTCTTGCGATAGCTCCCCTCCCCCCATGAGGAGGGGCAGCACCATTAATCATATTCACAACGCCCACCAGAAAGGAGGGGGCCCGTACAGAGATAATAAATACACGCCTTCCTTCTGTACTAACCAGAAGAGAGAAACAATCCGAGTAGCGGACAACACCGGCGGTACAACCGATTCTCACGAAAGACAGGCGATACAGCAACTACGAAACGCGCCCCCCTCGAGAGTCAGAGAATCGTGCATGTGCAAGAATGCCGAATGCAATTATAACAACGCTACTCTGGCGGATAGCCAGAGGGACAGGGAACCAGGTGTCCTTGGGGGGGACGAGCTCCCGTATTGGACCACCAACGGGGACAAGACGAACTCATACTCTGCCCAATATTCCAACGGAGGGTCGACCGGAGTGATGACCTCCAAGCCCACCGTACAGTCATGGACAGGTGGGCAGGCCCAGAAACGACACGCCGCAAGCATAGGATGGCCCGGAACTAAGAAGGGGCAGTTCGACCCACATGAAGCCGGGGAGGGATGCCCCGTGCAGAACAGGCAGTATCCGGGGGATAATGAATCCCCCCGGGAGAGCTGCGTGAGATTAAGGGAACACACACCCGACCGGACAGGCAGCAGGCGAATTCGACCGCCGCCCGAGTGGACGCCATGCTGTCCGCAAGGGCATGTTGCCCGAGAGGGGTGCCCAAGGGACTTACAAGACCTGCGCACGAATGTCCCACGCACCACACCACGACTGGGGAATACCCCACGGCGATGGCAAAACCTAAAAGGCGAAGCCACGGGGGACAAGCGGTCCCGAACGACAAGTGACGCCCCGGAGGGCAAGCCGGTCGCGAGTGCGGGCCAGGAACAACAGAAACTTACAAAAACAGGGGCAAGCCATGTTTTCCCCCAGGGCCGGGGGATCACGAGGACACCGCTGGGAGACGTTGTGCCACAGGTAAAATTTCCGAATCTCGCAGAACTCCTCCATGAGCCCAGGAGAAAGACACTGTGCTACGAGAAAGTACTCCCACCACTGAGACGGCTGAGGGGCGAAACCCGAAAGACCAGCGCAAACGACGGTATCGCAGAGCGCGCCCACGCCCAGGGGGCAAAAACTGAGGGGGTTAAGGCCCCGAGCGCTCCCATAGGAATCCGGCACGGGGGAATGGGGCCCGCCTCTGCCGTGCACAAACCTCACCCCGCGACACCTGAGGGAGGGGCACCAATGCTGACCCAAAGGCCCAAGGATCCAGGAGGTCTGGAAGAAAAGATTCGGACTCTCCGACACCCCTGTCACGGGTCCAGCGAACCGCAGAGGCGAACGACGCATGCAGAACAAAGGGGTACCGTGGATCTTACCGGCGCGGACAGCGGAACAAAATCTGACCCCCCGATCCGATACAAGGACTCACGACGCTCTCGTCGAGATCGGAAGTGTGACAGCGAAGGTGACGGTTGCCACGTGAACCGACGCGAAGAGAGACGACACTCCTCTGCGCACTACGCACGTGCTGCGAGCCCTACAAACTGGACACTTCAAATTCGAAAGCATCCTCACTCCTTGGCGCGGCAAACTTTCGGCAATAATACAATGGCGTCTGCAAATGGAGAAATTTCGGCAGTCAGCGAACGAGAGACCGAAGAGCCAGGGCCCAAGCTACAGAGGACGGGGGAGAGACAGGTGAACCTTCGCGACAGCGGATTACACCCCCCCCGGAGTATCCCCGCTGCTAGGGTGCCGTGCATCTCAGGACGACAGGTCATTATTGACGAACTGTTCACAGGGAAGGAAGTGGTCCCGAGAGTCCCGAACAGGGAGCTCCTCACGAGAAGAACTCTGACCAACGACACATCCCTGTTGAGGTTCCGCGCCTTTCCTAGGGGATACGAGCCTCTCCCCTGGAAGGGGACATCAAGGGGAGAAAACGCGGACCAGACACCTGAGGACGGGGGGGGGGAAGCGCGCTACCACCACGATCCGCAGGAAATGGAAGTTGAACCGGGACTCGCTGAGCGGGACCCACGGCAGGCGGCGGGACAAGAAGCAATGCCACCACAGGATCTTCTCCAGGCGGCGCCTATGCCCACGGGGCTGTTCCCATTGACGGCAGAGGTGGTGGAACACATTTCACAGGCTCCTGTGCTGCTCAAAGCAGGGCTGCTTTGGACCCACCTTGCGGAAGCGGGAGAGAAGTTACAGGGACAGGTGCACCCTGGACAAACCCCCGCAGCGGGGGCCCTGACCGCACAAGACCTCTTTGAGCATCCGGCGGGAGAACCACTGCACACTATCTTCGGCACAGGAGGCGCTCCAGGGGGGCAATATGACTCCCTGTGGAACATGACGGTGCCCCCGGCCATTGACTACAACTGCCTAGTGCACACAGGAGACGGGGACACTCGCAGGTTCCAGCAGCTGCTCCTGGCGGAACTCCAGGAAAGGCTGTGGAACACGGGCCGCTGCCCCGCCAAGGGGGATATCAGCGTCACGTCCCCGTGGCAGGGCACCCTGAGAGCGACATTCATTGACCCGCTCCACGCGGCCATTGCCCTGGTGGACGAACGGTGTGCCCCGGCGGTGCCTCTGGCGCCACCTCCTTGGGGCTACGCCGACCGCTGGAAGCACGGGGCAGTGGGCACCCCCAAAGCCAGCGTTGCCAGGGACGTGCACAGGTGCCCGATGAAACAGGACAGGGACTCGCTCCCGGCCGACCGCACGGTCATCCTGCAGTCCGTCGGGCTGGTTGGACAGGGTGTGGCTGAAGTGGCCAACAGCATCTCGGCGGGAGTGGTGCTCGAGGGGGGAGCCCGAAACATTGTTTACATCGGTAAGGGCAGGCCGCACTGGGAGGAGGCCAGGGCGACAGCACTTGACGTCGCCATCGTGGTGTTCTCGCGAGCGGAGGAGGCTGACAGGGCACTGCGGCTGGGTCTCCCATATGAGTTCTATGGGCACCCAGTCACAGTACACAAGTACTCCTCCACCGCAGATATCACAAAGTTCCAGGAGTGGGAACTGGAGGTGGTTGCCAGGCCACCGGAGGGCAGACACTGGCACTCTGCAGACAGGGTGGAGCAGGTCCTCTCGGCAGCGAAGCGGGAGCTGCGGTCACAGACAGGCATGGAGGTCTTTCCAGTTCCCTCCCCCCCATCCGAAAGGGGGGTGGGAGAACTCATCACTCTTGCCCAACCGCTTCCGGACAGGGACAGCAGAGAGGCCTGCAGATATTGGGTAACGGTGGAGGCTGCCACATACGAGGCAGTCTCGCATCGCACCAAGGACCGTATGTTCTTCCACATCGGGAACGTGAAGTTTCACATCGCCTGCAGCCCCAGGTCCAGGTGGATGACCCAACGAAGCCCACAGCAGCCCCCGAGGCAGAGGCCCAGATATGCGGGAAAGGGACAGGGCAAAGGAGCCAAGGGCTCCTACTACGGTCAGGTACAGCCGACCCAGTTGTTTGCGCAGGACGAGGGATACGGTAGGCAGCTGCCACCGGAGCCACCAGCCGCACAGGCTCCTCGGGCGGGCGGTGAACTGGCGTCGCTGGCCGCCTCCGTGAAGGCTCTCACCGAGGTGGTAAGCCAGCAGGTGCAAGCCTCGGACAGGCAGATGTCAGCAATCACCCAGCTGTCTGGGCAGGTCACGGGGCTGCTGCAGCACGGGGTCCAGCTGATGCCTCAAGGGGGGCAGAGCTATCTGGGCCAACAGCAACAGCCCCAGCAGCTGCAGCCCCCTCCGGCGGCCTCGCTGCAGCTGCCGCACCAGGTGCCATTGGGGCCGCCACAGGCCCAATATCCGCACCCGGCGCAGGGGCTGTACCCGCAGTGGGGCACACAGCTCCAGCAACAGCCGGCGGCCTCCCAGCCCTCTATCCAGCCGAGGCCCCTGGCGGAGGCCCTGGGCAAGGACCCTCGGCAATATGGGAGGCCTGAGACGGGCCCCGCAATCCCACAGGAGTTTGACAACCCTGACGGCAGGGCGGCATTAAAGCGCCTCGACGAGCTCAGGGCTCAGGTCAGTTGTCCCTTGCCAGTTTTGAATGCTTGGCCACCTTGCCAGGACTGCGATCTGATCAGTATAATGCAACCCCTCCACAGGCACACAGGATTTGACGTGAGACGATGGGCCGAGACCAGGCACCGGACAAGGGCAAACGGCAATGCAGAATGCCGACAGGCGTGCACACCTAGTGGAGGCACAGCCTGGAGGGGGCACAGGATGACACCTCCCGGCAGAAGCTGGCCAGGGAGGCGCAGTAGCAATAGGACAAATGAGAAATACCTGCAGAAAAATAAAACCTATTGCTTATTTGTATTAACAGCCTCTTGTAATCACACCCCCGACCTGATAACAGAGGGTGATCACCCGGGGAAAGGAGGGTTCGAAAAATTTGGCAGAATGCTGCACTTCTTGTCACCGAGTCTCATGCTCCCGGGACACTTTAAACCCATAATGGACCAGCAGCCCACACTGCCTGTCGCTGCATGCCTCGTAACGATAGGAATCATGGTTATTACCCACCGCGGGATTAGAATCATAATAACACGAACGCAACTACTAACCGACTCTACCTCAGGGGGGATAGTGGACTCACACCACGACCCAGAAGTCTGGGTTTGGAGGAACCAAAGGAAGAACACACCCTGGATGCACAAGAGGGGGAAGTGGTACTGGAAAGAGGCGATGGACGGGGGAAGTCTCTTCTATGTCAACAGCACTGAAGGGAGGATCTCCCTCCGCAGGAATTTTGCGGGGAGGAACAACAACTGTGTTTTTGTTCCGGTTGGCATGCTGCGGAAAGTCAGGAAAGAGCTCAAAGACAGGGACAAGAGCAGGCGTCTCTCAGAGGAGGGGAAACTACAGATCAACCCTCCACCCCCCCCTTAGCGGTGGGGGGGGTGAAAAGCGGCCCCCCCAAGGAACCCGACACGGGATGCGAACCCCCAAGGGAGGGGGGCCTCTACACGGTGGAGGGACGGATATCGGATGTGCAACTCAGCCGGTACCTTCACACAATTGACCCGGCTCCGCCGGAGGAGATGAACCAGCACAAATTTCTCTCCAAATTACTGGCCAAGGATGGGATCGATGGCCTGCTTGCGAACGGGAGGTTCGCATACCAGCCGCTGTGTGACGGAGAGCACTGGAGGGCCCTCTTCTTCGACCAACAGGCGGGAGAAGGGGGGGGCACCCACGTGCACCTCTTTGACTCTTACGGACCCAACCCACGGGAAGGAGCGAGGGGGCATGCGGAGCTGCTGGACGCCACCCGAGCGTGGGCCGAGAGAAGGACAAGGCAGGGGGTCCCTACCGAAATCACGTGCACCAAACTCCGCACCCAGTATGATGACTTTCAGTGTGGGGTCTGGGTTGCGGTGATGGCGGCAGCATGGTGCGACTGGACGAAATCCCCAGAGAAGTCAACCTGGCCAAGGGCGGCGCACAGAGCCGCTGGGGGCACTGGGAAAACGGCAAACAATAGGGTGGCAAAACAACACAGAATAGTCATGCAAATCGCCACCAAGCAGGAGGAACATGCGGAAGGCCAGGCCGGCACCCGGAGCGGGAGCAATAGAGTACCCGGCAGAAGGACAGTGCTCAGGCCACTACAACAAGTGACGGGAAGTGGACAGGCGCCAGTTCAGCAGAAGAGACAGCATAGGGCAGGCGCAAAGACCGTACTTGGCAGCTGGGGCAATAGTACACGGGAGTCTAAAAATGAACCAAATCACCACAGCGACAAAGAGAATCAAACACCCCCACCGGATGCGGGGGAGGAAGGCAGGCTGTCCCTGATGACCTGGAATATCAGAGGAAGCGACCACGCGTACTATGACCTCGCCAGGAGTTGCGAGGAGCACCAGCCGGATGTGCTGGTTCTCACAGAAACAAAGGCGGCGGGCCCCATGGGACCAAAAAAACTCCAAGGGCTGGGGTACAGCGCCTGGCACTCAGCACCGTGCCATGGAGTCCAGAGGAGGGGGGCGGATGGCACTTCGTACAGAGGGGGGGTGGTCCTCGCCCTCAGACGCCCCTACGACAGGACGGACGTGCGCGCTAACCGTGAAGTCCCCAGATGCGCGAAAGGGTATCTACAGCACGTAGTTATTACGCTGCCAAGCGGCGTAAAGGTGCACGTGCTCGGCGTCTACAACCCTCCCCACCCAGAAGAAGAGGTGGTCAGGACGTGTATCCGAGATTACATAGCCCGAGAGGCTGCAGTGACTTCCAGGAAGGGGGAGCACATGGTGGTGGGGGGAGACTTCAATGTCGCGGAAATCCCCAGGGAACAAGACGGGATGGAACAACGTGCATGGAGAGAGATGTCTGACCGGGCGGGCCTTGCAGAGATCAGCTGCCCGCAAGGACCCACGTTTGGGGACCACAAAATCGATGGGTGGTTGGCGTCAGAGGAGCTTCAGCGGATCGCTGACGAACGGCACCCGATCGACACTAGAGCACACAGGCACTGCAGCGACCACCAAGCGGCAGTGGCGGCGGTGCCGCTGTGGAGGCTTCACACGACCACACCGGTTGTGGAAGGGCAGGCGAAACCCGACCCGATCACGAAATACCAATTCCCGATCTCCAAAGCCTTGCAACGCTCGATGACGGCGGCAATAGATTCGGCGCTCCAACCGAGTCTCAGGGAAAATGAATTCAAGACAGCGATCGAAAACGCGGTCGACGCGGCGGAAAGGGAAAGCCCGGACGCCAGGGAAAGAATTGATGAGGCCGGGAAGGCAGTTGACGGGGTCCTTCAGCAAGCCATGCGGGCCGTGGAGATCCCCCTAGAAACCGTCAGGTGCAAGCCCAAGGTCACCAAGGACCCCAACACAGGGGTCAGATTACCGAAAGCTAAATTCAGGAAGCGTGACAAAGCGCTGAAGGCGGCGGCGGTCCTGCAGGAGATGCTTGCGATAGAAAGGGCAACAGGGGAGGCCCCCAGCGCGGCACTGCTGGAGGAGGCCATGGCGGAACCACGAGACACGGCGCAGGGCAGACCCGACACGTGTGCGGAACCGGAAGACCCCCAATGGTGGGCGGAGTCTGAGATGCGCAGGTCCATGAGGTAGGCAAAAGGAGAACTGGTCACTGGGCCGGTCTGGTCGCAGGTGACACCGCTATTGTGTCACTAGTCTACTTGACTACTTGAGCTGCTTGAGACCTTGAGCCCTTGAGAATCCCTACCCAGTGAATGTCTCACTTTATTGAAACCGGTCTACTCACCATCTTATGGGAGCAGCCGAGCTGCCTCGCGCACTGCCACACCTTCTATGGAACCGAGGTGACATGCGCGCATGCGCGAGCGACAGGTTCGGGCGGTCTTGGCGACACCACGCCCGCTTGTCGTTGCCCCTTAATTTATGAGCATTACTATACAAGTACGGCACATGAAATATTTGATAGAAGCGGGACATATCCCCGCATAAACGCTTCGTGTTCTAAGAGAATTTCCGTGAGCACATAGTGAGTCGCCACCCGTGCTTTGCGCAACTTGAACTCGTGGTCACCCGAGCGACGTGGCAAAGTTTGGGAGTCCAGGCCCACAAGCCGGCGTATGATTCAACTTAGCTTGAATTTCCAGACTGCCTTCCCCTCTGGAATACTAGAGCATCCGACACTTGTTCACAACGACGGTCCGACAGCTTTCATATTGTGATCATATAGGAAACGTGAAATGCAACAATCGGACACTCGGAATCGGATAGGCTTCTGATTATAATTAGATGTTACGACCCGGATGTCTGAATGAAGAGTGAGGATGCGCCACCTGGGGTCAGGCGCTAGCCATTCAGGGCAAGGGTCTCGAGAGGGATCTACTGCGTGCAGACCACTGCCTGAGGTGCCTCGGCGCGACTCCTACCGCGGTCAAGCAGAGGACCGGTTCTCCCGAGGGACAGCCACTTTCCTCCTCCCGGGGGGACACTAGCCGACACGAGAGGACCAATGGTTCACGAGGTCCTGTGCCGCTTGTTGTATCCGTCGCGAGCCCCACACTTCCCCTTCTTCTTCTTCTTCGGGGGAGCGGCTGTCGGGGGGGGCAGAGGTGGAGGCGGAGGTGGAGGCAGGGGCGGAGGCCGGGGCGGGGGCAGAGGCGGAGGCGGAGGCAGAGGGTAGAAAGCTGGCCTACATGAGTGGATGACCTCCCCAGATGATTGAGCCTACATGAGTCTACATTGAGCCTACGCCGACGCCGGCATCCTGAAGTACCCTCAGCGCCTCCACGCCTCCCTCTCCGCAGCCGAGTGCAGGCGTGTGGCCAAAATTGTCGGCATGGCCGAGTCCACGCCGGCATCCTGCAATGTCAATGTCAATGTCAGCTTTTGACGAAACGTATGCATTGGAATCTCTTAAGCTCCACGCCCACGGGCCGCCCCGCCCGAATTTCGGGCCAAGACGAAGTTCCCTTGGTGGTGGGTATGGACGGGTGCCACCCCGCCCTAGAAGCTATGGCCGGTTGATCATTGCAAGTGGTGTTACCCCCAAGCATCAACCTCTGGGCCAGCGCCATGAGGGTTGCCCCTTTAGTGGTCGCAAGAGACAGGGACAGTATTCCCACTGCCCTCCTATCCAGGAGAGACAGACCGCACACGAACCGTGGGGGGCCGGGTGGTGTACCCATGGCCGGAGCCTGCACCCAGTGCAGACATTCTCCGAAACAGCTGTGAGCGCTGCCCTGAGGCGGACGCCGCGAAGCGCCCGCCCCCTGGCAACGTTACAACAATCTGCGCCCCCCCAAAAAAGGCAGGATAAAAGAGTTGGCCTACATGAGTTGATGACCTCCCAGATGATTGAGCCTCGAACTCGATGACATGAGCCTCGATGAGCTACATGAGTGGATGACCTCCCCATATGAGTGGATGACCTCCCGAGATGATACATGAGTGGATGACCTCCCCAGATGATTGAGCCTCGATGAGCGCGTTGCCTCGCACAGTGGCGCCCCCTCCCTCTTTAGTTGAGCGGCGCGAGTGGTGTTACCCCCAAGCATCAACCAAGGAGCTCGGAGGAGCCTTGCCATGCGCCCGCCCCTTGCCCAGAGACCCTTGCACGCGTCACCCAAGAACACCTGCAGCGCATTGCAATCTCGGGTCCCACCCATGAACACCTGCGGCGCATTGCAATCTCGTGTCTCCCCAGTCCAGGTTGCGCCCCTTCCCACGCCCTGCGGCCCCCCTCCTTATGGAACGCATAGCGCCCTGAGGGCCAGAAAGTGTGTGCCGCCAGTCAGGAACCAAAAACCTACATCCCCAAGGAAAGGGCAAACCTCCCCAACCACCCCCTTGAGGCGCACACTGCGAGCCCCCCATTTCCCCCCTCCCTGGCATTCACTGCAGGGCATGCACAACAATCGGACACTCGGAATCGGATTCGGAATCGGATGGGCTTCTGATTATGAGTAGATGTTACGACCCGGATGTCTGAATGAAGAGTGAGGATGCGCCGCCTGGGGTCAGGCGCTAGCCGTTCAGGGCAGAGGTCTCGAGAGGGATCTACTGCGTGCAGACCACTGCCTGAGGTGCCTCGGTACGACTCCTACCGCGGTCAGACAGAGGACCGGTTATCCCGAGAGACAGCCACTTTCCTCCTCCCGGGGGGACACTAGCCGACACGAGAGGACCAGCTGTTCACGAGGCCCTGTGCCGCTTGTCGTGTCCGGCGCGGTCCACGCCGGCATCCTGCAGCACCCTCAGCGCCTCCACCGCAGGGCAAGGTGTCCGCTTCTCTAGTCGGTCAGGAGGCGGTACGTGGCCATCGGAATGCTTTATGAGTTGCCTGCCGTCCCCAGAGAAGGATCCTACACGCGCGATGCTTCGTCCCTAAGCATTCGGGCCTGCGCGGCGGGCTGGGAGTGGGGGCGCTTCCTCCTCGGTACGGGTCCTATTAAGTGTATTTCAACAACAGTACCGGACCTTTCGGCACCGATCCTTTCCCGAGGAGGGCCACCCCCCCCGTCCCAGCGATCACAGCGGCGCCGCACAGGGTGCCCGGAGCGGGGAGCAGCCGGGGGCAAGAGGTTACCCGCCGCAGCTGTGAGCAAGGTCGCTTTGTCCGCCTCCTCCCGCGTCTCATGGTCCGCCTGCAAGCCCCGCAGGGGGGGGGTGGGGGAGCAAGGGAGCGACAGGCCATGCCGGGGACAAGGAGGGGCGGGGAGGGGCAGGACACGGCAAGGCAAGGGCAAAGAGGGTCTCCACAGGCAGCAGCAGACGAGAAGGAGCGCAGGGGGGGGCAAGGGGGGAAGGCGAAATCCAGTTGAGGCGACCAAGCCCGCAGCCTGCTGCCAGAGAAGGGGACAAGAGGCAGAGGGGGGGGCTCCAAAGCAAGCCTCGCGGTCACCCAGAGGCCAAAACGACGCCACACCGCGCATCACGCAAGGGGCCAGTCAGCGCAACCCAGCCGTGCCTCGTGATCAAGCCATGCAAGCCACCACGCCACGCACCACGCAAAGGCCAATCAGAGCACGACAGCCGTGTCGCAAGCTCAGACCAAGCACACCCCCAGCCAAGCCGCATGTTCAAGTCCCGCAACCCACCCCAGCCACGGCCCAAGCTCGCCCCATGCCCCACTCCCCAGGCGTGCCACACGCCCAAGTCCTGCGCCACACCCGAGCCATGCCGCAAGCTCAGGCCATGACCCGCACCCCCAGTCGCGCCGCATGCTCAAGCCCCGCCCACCCCCCCCAGCCGTGGCGTGATCAAGCCCTGACCCAGACCCCGGTCGCGCCGCAAGCTCAAGCCACGCCCCACTCCACCAGCCGCGGCGTGCTCCCACAGCCCAGCCGCGCCGCATGCTCAAGCCCGGCCCCACCCCCCCAGCCGTGCCAAATGCTCAAGCCATGCCCCTCGGCCCCAGCCGTGGCGTGGTCATACCATGCACCACACCCAGACACTCCGCAAACTCGGGCCACGCTCCACACCCCCAGCCGTGCCGCAGGCCCAAGCCCTGCACCACACCACCAGCCGTGTCACTTGCTCAGGCCTTGATCCACACCCGAGCCGTGCCAAAGCTCAGCCATGCACCACACCCAGCCACTCAACAAAACTCGGGCCTCGCTCAACTCCCCAGCCACACCGCATGCTCCGGCCCAGCCCCACACCCCAGCCGCGGCTTGTTCAAGCCACGACCCACTCCCCAGCCTCGCCGCCTGCCCAGGCCCAGCACCACACCCCCAGCTGTGCCACATGCTCGGGCCCAGCCCCACTCCCAAGCCGTGCCACATGCTCAAGCCATGCACCACACCAGC
>LGRX02004193.1:0-51919 GCA_001247695.2 Cymbomonas tetramitiformis
TTCTACGCCGCGTGTAGGCAAACGTTGGAAGAATGTCGCGAGGCCTCGGACAACCTCCTCCCCAACCTCAAGTGCAAAAGCATACGCACAGATGGGGGAGTTCAGTGGAAGACCGACATCGAGGGTACCCTCGCAGCGGCACATGACGAAGCAGGACCGCTACTGCTGGTATTCTATGCAACCCTCAGAGGGCACACGGTCAAGGTGCTGATCGACTCGGGGGCCTCTGACAACTTCATCTCGGAGCAGAGCGCTAAGCGATGTGGCCTCACGACACGAGCCGGCTCCGATACTGCGCTGTTGCCCACGGAGCCGACGGCTCCGTCACCACGTACGGTTACCGTCGGTTCCGGCAACCCCCTCCCCCTCCCCGGAACTGTTGGGATTTTAACCCAAGCTGAGCGGGGTGAGCCCCAATACTCAGACTACAGTCCCGAAACGTATCGCATCGACTGTGCACACCTCCCGAGCTCGTCGTTCCCTTACTGCGTGTTGATTCCAGCAACACGCAGTCAGGGTTCTCCCTAGTTTCCCTATCAAAAGTGCAACAAACAGGAAGGCGTATTCCCGCCTATTATGGAGTTACAGCGGGTCGCAACTCCCTCCGCAAGAGGGGAACACTTCGCTCTTCACCTGCGGCACTTGCATCCCCGCTCCCCCCCCCACGGGACTGTTAGGAATTCAACCCAAGCTGAGTGGGGTTCGCCCCAACACTCAGACCCGCAGGCCGTATTGGCGTGAGAGTGCACGCCGCACTCCCCTCGCCGGAGCGCCAATCCTGACCGTCCCGACCTGCCAGCCGCGCCCCAGAACTCCGAAGAGTCCCGGCCGACCGACAGGCCCGCAGCGCGAGATCCCAACTGACCGAACCCGCCGGCTGAGCCGGGGGCGACGCCGACCCGACCCCGCCGACGGCGGCCCGGCCGACGGACAAATTCCTCACCATCAGAGTACATTATGCTTTTGTGTAACCTAAGTGGAGGTGCTGTATGCGATTCCGCGACAACCAGCACCCGCCGATCCAGAAATTAACCACCGGTGCGCGAGCACAAGTGGCTACACCGGCCGAAGCGCGGTCATTCCCGGACACGGAAGGAACTCGAAGATCTAACGGCTAGAGCCACGCGAGATCACAAACCGACCCGAAATTCTAGCAAAAGCTACGCAAATTCGAAAAAAATTGCGCAGCGCTTCCGCCGCAGAGGGTCGAAAGTGCCGGAATTCCAGAGCGATTTGGTCTCGGCCGAGGGCGAAGCCTAAAACTACGGACTAAATCCGTATATGCTTATGCGTGCGTGCCAAGGCGACGGGCAAACGCGCGCACGTCAAAAGAAATCTGCCGAGCGGAAAATCCTCACGCAGACCCGGCTCCAGGGGTACCTGAAGCCATCAAACGCACCCCACCGATGCGAAACGCCAACCCACGCAAAGACATTCTAGATTTCACGAAGGCACTAGGGGGCAAGGTAAACGCGCAAGGTAAGGATACAATCAATCAGAATTACGCAGGAAATTGCGGAAGCGACGCGGAAAAACGGACTAATTACCATTTTGTAGGAGGCTACCACTCCAGCTTCTTCACTTCTTACACTTTCGGGCTTATCTTATACTAACTTTCAAACGACCGCACGAGGTATGATTTCGATACTACGGCGGTCAACTATCCGGAATATGCTTTCAATATTCACTTCAAGGTATGCTTTCAATGTATGCTTTCAATACAATTATACAGCTGTTACGGTTTCGTACTTATGTTACTCTTTTACTCAATTCAGTTATTGTGCTAGGACAACACACGGTGTCATGCGCGGATGACTCAGCAATGTCATACATGCCAGTAGTGTCATACGCGCCTTACAGCATTAGCGCCCGAGACCCCTGTTGAGGAAGAGACCCCCCTTATATGGGAGTACACAGTACTACTGTACTGTGTAATAATGTGTCATGAAGAATACTGGCACATGATAATGCAGTACAAGCATATGATAGGTTGATGAGACTTGGCCATGCTGACTAGGATTACCTCAGAGAGCTGAGTGAATAAGTAATGGCCAAGGCCAAAGAAACAGTTGAGATTTCTAGAGTAAAAACAGCCGCATGGCAAAAGTCAATATAATACCTAATTCTTACTGCAAATATATGCAACGAGTCTGGACATAGTTCCTAAGAATCGACATAGCTTGATTAGTCTTATATAGTGCATAATATAGAACCCTGCACTATATATGATCCACCAGTAGTTTCACAGTCACTGTCAAGTAGAAGGTTTGGTACTGCCTCCTACAAAATGGTATCAGTGTGCTACGCACCACCACCACCACCGCTTCCACAAAAATTTTCTGCTTTGGAATTGTAAGTTTTCCGGCGAATTTACGTGTGCCTCAGTTTTTCGGATGGAATTTGGGCTCTCGTGCTGCTGGCGTGTTACATAACCCCGGGGTCAACACTGGCCAAAACGTCGTTTGCGACTTCCTTCGGCGGGATGACTTGTGGCGCTGTCGGAAATTGTTCTTCAAATTACTTATGGAAACGTAATCTTTCTTCGCATGTTACTTCGTAATGATTTCTTCGTGCAACTGCGCGTACTTTGCGGTCTTGGCTACTACGAGTGCCTGGTGCGCACGCGGTGCTGTGCTCGGATGTTCTCTGTGGCGTTTGTTGCTGGAAATCCTAGCTTAGAATTGTCGGTTGAAGCGTATACTTTCTTCGCGCCGTGATCTGTGATGAACAATTTCGGCTCGCCATGGGAGAGGTCCTACTGTGGCACAGTGTGCCACAAATAAAGTAGCCCCAGGCTAACTTTCGTCATACGTTCGATCTGCGCCTGACTTACAAATTAGCTTTACAAATTATGGCAATTTTTGCGGGTGTTGCTTAAATTCGGGTTTGGGAATGGTCGAAATTCTGCTTCTGGCTGCTGGCCCTTATATTCGCGCTCTGGCGCACTGGTCGACGACTCACCGTTTTTCTTGCTCGTTGGCGGTTTTGCGCCGTTAATTCTTCTCGGAAATTGTGCCGGTTAGTCAGCGTTTTCCGCGAGATCTTCGTCTACTCTCTACTCTGCAATTGGAATGTGTGCGCAACGTTCTTCTTTGGCTCGGAATTGGCGTGATGCAGCTTCGAATTAGCGCTATTCCGCTGGCGTGCGTGTTCTTCGTCGAGTGTCTTTGCGACTGAGTGGAATTGCACAAATTTATGCTGTGGAATTCGAAAATGTTCTCTGAATTGGCAGATGCGGCTTACTTTCTTTGCCCTTAAGCTCTGCAGCGCTCTAGCGTTCTTAACAGTGGCTAACCCTGAGTGGTATCGCGCGGCAGCGTTACTTTGACTTCCGTGGGCCGATCGTTGACCAATTTTGCTCAATTTGTTTTCGTCTTAACTCTTCGAGTTCGCTGGAAAACTTTGGTTGGAATTTAGTGGCAACAGTTGGTTATCTGCTTTTGGGCAACTTCTGCGTCTTCGCTCTTCATACTTACGCCTATCCGGCGGAAGCGCTGGCAAATTTTTCCGAATCGGGTTGCCGCGTTTCTCCACCAACTTTGGCGACTGTTTAAATGTCTTCTTGTCGGTCGCAACGTGAGTTGCCGCCTTGGCGGAGTGGCAGCCCTGGTGCTGCGGGGGCTTCCCCTGGGCCTTCCAGACTCTCGGGCTCGGCTCGGCCGTTTGAGCCTGGGGTGCGGGATGAGCTTGCGGCTTTGGAGCCCACTCTTTTCTTTGTTCCGCGTGCTGGGGACAGGCCTGCCGGGGCGCGGCGAGGCAGCGGGGGGGGGAGGAGGAGTGCAACGCTCTCTTGACGGGCAATACGCGCGTTTCTCAAGCGCGTCAGTGCCTCGAGAAGAACGCGACTCACAAGCGTCGCTGCCCGCCACACCCATGGGCTTTACCAACGAGCCGCGGGACACACCTGGCCAGGTCTCCGCTACCGTCCGCATGTTTGAGCGGTACTCTACACCGCAGCAACGCGCTCTTCTAGCTCGCGCTACTCCACAACGTGGCCGACCAGCTTTCGAGGAAACCAACACGGTCGCTATAGCTACCCCATATTCCTTGGAATCACCTCCTCGAAATGAAGCTGTAGTTGATCAAACACTTGTAGATAGTAGAGCACCGTGCTGGAGAGTTGCCCACTGGGAGTGACATGTCGGCGCACAAGCGCGAAGGCGTGCCTCTGGGTAGCGAACGACGCCTGTCTGGCACAAGCATCAAACTTGCTCGTCAAGCAGTGGCAGTGGACATCTTGGCTCAATGCACCCTACGTAGCTGGTGGAGCACTTGGAAGGCGCGAGTACATAGTGGTAGCGCTCTTCCAGTCTTTAAGGCATGGCGCCTACGAGCCCGCCTCGTGCGGACCTCCACTTTCTTTGCAGCATGGCATGAGCAAGTCCAACACGAACGTCAGGAGAACATTATGCGAGCAAACTCGCATTTGGCATTCCTACTCTTGGGCGCCTGGCGAGAGGAAGCACGTCGTGTAAAGGAGATCAACCTCGAAATCACGAAGTGCAACACGGCCTTGTTCATGTTCTACGCGGAGAAGTGTGTGAAGGCGTGGAGGGCTGTCGTGGACTTCGCATCCAAGTGTACAAAATTTGCAGTGCAGCGCAAACAGCACACGCAGCGCAAAGCCCTCCGCGAGTGGGCAACACTAACGGATATCCCTGTCGTGACACCAAATAAATGGGCGACTTTGCGTAGACATTTGCGCCGCCTGAGTGGTAAGGAGGACGCGGTGGCCGCGATCACATGGGAGGTTCATCTCAAGACGAAAGGTGGAGAGCAACTAGTGATCCCGTCGCGTGGGTTGCTCCTATCCCACGTTGCCACAGCGGGTCATCATTGCCATCACCTCACACGGGCTGCGGTCACAATCATCCCAGCCAATCGACCCGCAAGGCTTGTGAGACTGGGAGTGGACGTGGAGGACGTGATTAGGACGTTGAGGCGTACATCCACTTTGGAGGTCCACGTTCCACAACAGGGAGTACTGTACGATCCGTGCTGGACCGCAACCCTTACGATGCTTTATCATCTGAGGAGGACCTAACGACTGATGCTGAAGATGATGGACCTGTATGTGCGCCACCGCCGTCCCGCTCGAAAGCCCCAGCAACCCCACGCCCCACTCAACGAGAACGTGGAGTCCGCATGCAGGCTTTGATGGAGGTAGCTCACCAGAAGGAAATGGCGAAGCACGAGCGCAAACAACGGAAAGTGGCCAAGCGCAAGCTCGCCAAGGCTCGTCGCCGCGGTGACGACGACAGTAGCACGTCGTCTGAGGTTTCACACAACTCCGATGAGAAAGGAACCACATCATCATCATCTTGCACAACCCCCTCCGACTTGCTCGCCTCTGACACCTCTCACGCCTCTTCGTCTGGAAGCTCGCGTAGAAAGGGTGGACGCCAACGTCGACGCCAATCGCAAGCAAGGCGACATGAGCAGCAATTGCACGAGCTGCGGGAGGAGTCCGAGAAAGTTGTGCTAGAAGCCACGGCCGCTCATCAGCTTCAACTTTCTGCGCTTCAAACGAACATGCAGAAGGCTGCGGAGGAATCTGCTCGCGTGCAGAAGGAGCTCTTGACGCAGGTGCGGCACGAAGCTCAACAAGCTGCGCTTGGGGCCGCTAACGAGCAAGTGGCACGACATGAGCAACAACTTCAAGAGCTTCAACGAGTAACGAAGGAGCAACGCCAACAACTTGACCAAGCAGCTCAAGATCAACGAGTACTTGAGCAACAAGTGGTGGAGAGCCGCTCAGTGGTGAAGGCCGCGCTCGAAGTTGCCGATGGCCACACGAGCCCTGAAGAACATGTTCAACCGCCCACCACTCCGGCGAGTTGTGAAACTGTGACAAAGGACGCACTCGGAGCAAAGAAAGAAGCCCTGGTAGTGCCCACGTCAGCCACTACGGTTGACGTACGTGGCGAGCACAAAGGCGTGACGTTTGATTCCGCCGTGTACGCGTCCTCTCCATCGATGAGCGTACGAGATCGCTTTGCCAAATTGGATTGGAGGTCCATTAGTGTGCCAGCCGTTACCGCTATCCGTGCACACGTGGAGGAGCACTTACCTGGCCACGTGGGCAAGATGGCAGCGGAGCGCATGTTCTGTGACGTAGCAAGAAGGTACCGAGACCATGACCTAGCGTCTGGGTGTGGACCGCCGGTCTCCGAAGCCCCAGCCTCTCAACTTCCTTCACCACCTCTGGCGGGAACGGCGATCGTTCGTTGCGTGTACGACGAAGTCGCGTCCAGCACGTCCAACGTTCCGTGCTCGAGATGCACTCGTAGCCCGCAGCCCCCGTAGCCATATGGAATTGCGGGCTTACAGCTCTTTCAGACTTGTCTGAAACCACTCAATTCCTGCCGTTGTGTATATATTGCACGCGCGGGGTTTGGCCGGGTGCCTTTGACCGCTTCCCTTCAGTGACCCCGAGGCCATCCTCAGCAATTGGTGGGACCAGTGGGGGCGGCGGAGGCGACGACAATGGAGGTGATGGTGATGACGACGGTGACGACCCGGGAGGACCCGGTGGCCATCAAGGGGGGGGGAATGAGCCGCCTGGCGACCCCACTTCTGACGCGCCTAGCGACCCCTCGCGGAATACTGGAGATGGACGTCGCGGCCATGGCGGGGGCGGAGGCGGTGACGACCCGCCCGACGATGAGACGTCCTACAGCTTCGGTTCGAGTAGGAGGTCCTCGTACAATGATGGCAGGCAGCAAAGGGAGGAGTACACGAGGCACTCATATGCCCTCAAGGCCGCGAAGGACATCATGTCCTTGTACTCAGCACCGTTGGAGGGGTCCACGAACCCCTTCGGCCCGCTGTTACGATTCGTGGACGAGTTCGACAGGTGCTTAGCCCTTCCAGTGGTGCTCCTCGCGATGAACACCCCATGCAACGTGCCCAACGGAGCATTCGAGTTCGGAGAGCCGATTCTCTCGGTGCATATTTTGTTGAAGGAGATCACCCAGCACTGCTTCCCTACACCTAGCTCCGAAGGAACGGAGCTGCGAGGGGTTCTCTTGAATGCCGAAGCGGACAAGTCATTGAACCTTGAGAAGGTCATCGTGCCGCTGGCGAAGTTGATCGTGCCGCTGAAGAGTGAAATGGCCACCTTGGGCTCGTTCCTACGCCGAGTACGCCAAACTCAAGGACGCATGGCGACACCGCGCAAAGTGCGCGAGTTTTGGGATGGACTACATCTAGCCCATCGCGTGGTGACCATGTTGGCGACACACGAGCTCACCACTCCGGTTCCGGAATCCGACCTCCTGGACGTCTTCCTCTCGGGCTTATCCGCGGAGGTACGGAAGGAGGCGTTCGAGATTGCAGAGCGGAAGGGGACCCCCTTGATCCTCCTCGACCGCGCCCTTCCAGCCAGTCGACGCCTAGCGCTGGAATACGCCATTGAGGCGGAGTTGCATTTGAGCAACGCGACGAGTAGGAGAGCGCCAGTGCAGCTACTGGCAGCGGTGGAGGTCTCGGAGGAGCTGCTAGCTCTAGCCGAAGATCGTCCCGCGGGTGCAACTCCTACTGGGCAACGTCTGGGCTCCCCGGAGTACACTGGTTGCAGGTTGTGCCAAAGCAAAGAGCACTATGCTCGAGAGTGCCCACAGGCTGCTCTTCGTAAGAAGGAGTGGGCCAAAGCACTTCTGGCTGAAACCTTGGACATGATCATGCACGAAGTGGAAACGGATGAATACTGCGACGTGCTCAACGCGGTGTTGCCAAAGGAACTAATGGATTTTGCCGCGGAGGACTCCCTCGAGCTCGGAGTACCCTCCAAGTCCTAATGAGCTCGGGCTGTGGAACCCCACATCCCCACGATGAGCCCCCCTCCTACCTTTCGGAGCAACAGTTGCGGGAAAAGTGGAGAAGAGCCCGTCGACGTCAAAGGCGGAGTGCTCCTTACACAGGATACCTAGACTCCGATGAGCTCAACATGCTACCCTCGCGGGCGATGACCAGCCCTCCTCCCGCGCCGGAGCGTCAAGTGGTCGAAGCTCGTCTTCGCAAGGAAGCCAAGTCTCCAGTGTGTACGAGCGAGGACCTCTCAGACGACTCCCAGCACGTTGAGAAACGGCACCGACGTACCCTGAAGGTGACCGAGAGCTACCGCGTGCACTTGGAGCCAACGGGCCAACCATTGCAAGGTTGGCAATTTCGAGCTGTCCGAGGGCAAGGGACGAGCGCTCTACGCTCCAAGGTGGGCACACGGGGCTTGAGGTCCTCCATCAAGGCTCTGGAAACGGACCTTGCACCGCCCCGTACACCTCCGCGGAGCACGAGCCCACCGCTTTGGAGAGCCGGGCATCGACGCAGCAGCCGAGGACCCACGCGGTCACCAACGCACAGCGCGGTTACCGCCAACAAGCGAGAAGCTCGAGCTCGATCACCCTTACCCGCAGCCCTTAGCAAACTTAAAAGGCTGCAAGAATACCGACGACGACGTCAAGGCATCCAGCTTGGGCGTCGACCTCGTACGCCCTCACCTAACGACAACACGACTGTCGAGGCAACCTCAACCACACGGAGTGACCGCCCCCGACCATGGCTGTCACCGACCCATGCAGCTCGAGCTGAAGAAGCTCCAAGGAGGAGGTGGCTCAGTGGGCTGGAGAAGGTTCGCCAACGAGAGAAGCTTAAGCGGGATTACGCCAGTGGCCTCCCATATTTGGAGCGGGACTCTCCTATAGACGAAGAGCTACTGCACATCTTAGCTAAGGAACAAGCAAGAGAGGAAGTAGAAGACGGACTCCTCCAGTACGCAAGTGACTTGGCGACGAATGACATGGCGCGAGCAGCGAAGGACAAGGTCATCCAAGTGGCCTTGTACCCACCTGATTACCCACCCAGGGATCTGGTGCAGACAGCCACCGCTCAAGGGCTCTTGGCCGATGCAGGCACCTACGAGTTACCATGGGACTCTGACATGGACGACCCTCTTGACCTAGGCGACCCTCATGCCAAGGACGACCCCATCGAGTGCCAGCTCAACAGCATCACCGACAGTGGGGACATGAGCCCTGGTTGGAGTGATCTCTTGGCGGCTGTATCAACATCGCGAGCGCCACCTCGACAGATCAACAATTCCAAGGCCCCCACCTTGTTGTTGTTCTGGGCGTACGTGAACGGTCGTCGCGTAAAGGTGCTGGTGGACAGTGGGTGCTCCACCAACATTATCTCGGACAAGACTGTACGCAGCATTCCCTCCCTGACGCCTCGACCTCACGAAAACCCCATGCGAGTGCGAGTAGCCGACGGCGCGTCGTACGATGTCAACACGTGCGTCCGCCCTCGACTGCAAGCGGAGACCACCAAGGGGTTGTACGTCAAGCAATTGGAGCTCAGAGCGATGCCCATTGATCTTTGCGTGGATATCATCCTTGGAGGACCTTGGCTAGCCTCCCACTCCCCAGTCACCTTGGATTACTCCCGATGGGGTTCCATCCGGTTTGGTTCTGGAAGCAAGAGAGTGGTCATTACAGGCTGCTCGCCGGGAACGCCAGACCCCTCAAGACCCAAGGATAAGGCCATGGCGCTGGTACAAGGAGTCTTGTTGGACCCCAAAAGGGTACGCACGGACCTTCGAGCCCTCCAATCTAAGGATGAGTGTGCCTTCGTGGCGTACCTGGCACCCGACGGCACCTTCGGAGCGGTCGCCTTTGACGAAGATGCCGACGCCGAGACCAACACCAAGCCCAAGGACGCTTCGTCCGAGCATCGCGTCACGTCTAGCTCTGAGCAGCAAGACGCCCAAGTCGCAGGCGCCATGGACTCCTCCCACGCGGATCTGGGTGAAACGGACGCGCCTGCGCTGATGTCCGCGTCAGACACCGACTCCGAAGCCGAGGACGCTCTACTCCTCCGGGAATCTGTGCGGCCCAGCCCAGGCACCAGTGACGAGGACCACTTGGATAAGGTGTACGCAACAGTGGAGTCCACCCGCCCACAAAACTTTGACGTGGTCGCTCTGGAGGGTGCTGTTGGTCCCCCTGCGGACAATGCGCCATCCAACAACCTACATCTGGGGTTCTTCCAGAGCAAGCGGGAAGCTTTGGGAGCATTTGCTCTATTACCTGAGCACGTACGTGCCCAGGCAATCGACGACCACGCGCAAGGGAAACCACCCACCTGGCATGCCGAAGCCGCAGCCGCGCTGGAGCAGGGAAGGCGCTTACTCCGCGAACGTCGGCCGCGGCGCAAGCGTGTGCGCTTGAGCGACGAGAAGCCCCATATGAAAGGTTTATCTCAAGAGCAGGCCGCTCCAGTGGCTGAGGAATCACCGTCGCCGCCGCCCAAGCCCCACGCCATGAAAGAGGAGGAGCCGGACGAGATTGACGAGACAGTGTCCCCAGAGATATGGCAACAGCTGCGCGACCTTGAGGAGGAGTTCAGGGACGTCATATGTACGGAGCTGCCTGACTCCGTCCAAAGCCGCGACTACAAGAACAACATTCGCTTGCGATCCGACTGGAGTGGACAACCGCTACATCGGCGTAACTACAAGTTGTCGCAAGAGGAGCTTCGGCAACTTCGTGCACAACTTGACGAGCTGTTGGCCAAGGGGTACATCCGTCCATCAGCATCTCCCTGGGGCTGTCCGGTACTTATGGTGCCGAAGCCGAGCAACCCTAAGGAGTTGCGCCTGGTTATCGACTACAGGTCGATAAATGAGATCACGGTCAAGGACAAGTACCCTCTTCCTGACGTACAAACCCTCCTCGATGACCTATAAGGAGCAACCGTCTTTTCCACTGCAGACGCCTTGTGGGGATTCTGGCAAGTTCCCATGGAACAGGAGGACATCGAGAAGACAGCCATGACCACCCACTTTGGAGCTTATGAGTGGCTGGTCATGCCTATGGGACTGAGCAACTCACCGAGCACGTGGCAAAGAATGATGACGCAGTACCTCGGACACCTACCCTTCTGCAGAGTGTTCGTGGACGACATCATGATTTTCAGTGACACACCTGAGCAGCATGTCGGCCATGTACGTGCCGTACTAGCTGCCTGTCGCCAGCACAAAGTATACCTCAAGCGAAGCAAGTTGAAGCTGTGCATGCGAGCAGTACGCTTCCTTGGCCATGTGTGCAGTAAGGAAGGTTGTCGTCCCCAACGCGACAAAGTGGCCTCGGTTCGCGACTGGCCAGAGCTCGAGACTGTCACCCACGTGCGCCAATTCCCTGGAATATGTGGCTTTTACCGGCGGTACATCCAGTCCTTCGCTCACATTGCCCACCCTCTTACTCGCCTCACGAAGATGGGAGTGCCGTGCGTGGACTTGGGGCAAGGAGGAGAAAGAAGCCTTCCAACGATTGAAGTCAGCATTGATTTCGGCGCCAATCCTTGCCCTACCGGACCAGCGCTCAGCAGCCGATGGGTCTCGCCCATTTTGCGTGCAGACCGACGCCAGTGCGGTCGCGCTAGGAGGCGTGTTGATGCAAGACCTGGGGCGAGGTCTTCAACCGCTGGCTTTCGAGAGCAGGCAATTCTCCTCGGCCGAGCAGAACTACCACGCTGGGGAGCGGGAGCTGTGCGCCATCCACCACTGCACCACAGTGACGTGGAGGCATTACCTTATATTCACCGAGTTCAAACTCATGGGTGACCACAAACCCTTGCAGTGGCTCTTCGCACCGGCTCGGGAGCTGAGTCGACGCCAGGCACGCTGGTATGAGGACTTGGTGGAAGTGGGCGTGCACCAAATGGAGCACGCACCTGGCCGATGCCTAGTAGTTCCGGACGCCCAATCCAGACGACCAGACTACAAGCAGTCATCCGCCAGGGAGGGGCTCAAGGAGAAGGGCGTGGTCGACCGGGATACAGACGAGCCTCGTCAGAGTGTGCCAAGGGAGCCGGCTGAGAGCTCGAACCCCGCCGATCCCACCTCAGTATTCGGTGCAATCGACGAGGATGACACCGACGAAGAGCCGTCCGAGGAGCCCGCTAAAGTCAAGATCCTTGAAGACCCCATCTCGGTGCTCGACACCACGTTTGATTACTCCGACTCTGAAGACGAGTCTGTACCTCCGGTCAGCCCTCCGTTGGTCGTCGGGGAGCTCACTCATCTGAATGGGCTCACCTGGGTGGAAACCCCCGACCTGTGGGAAGACGCAGCTGAGACGTTGCACACCGCGGAGCGCGCCTTGCATGAAACCACCCTTGCTGGCGTCACTACTCGCTCTCGCTCGCAACCGGAGCAAGCCCCCTCTCCAACCCCCTCAACTCCTCTTAGTCCTTCCCCTCCCAGCAAACAAAGTTCCCCTCCCGCGTCAAGCTCCCACTACGATAACGTGGTAGACCGGCCGGACTGGAAACTGGTAAAGGAAAAGTTCGAGGAGATCTCAGCGCAGTACGGCCCGTTCGACGTGGACGCGTGTTGTGACTCCATGGGCGTCAACCGCCAAGTGGACACCTATTGGACGGAGTGCCTCAAGCAGCAATGGCGGGGAAAGCACGTCTGGTGCAACCCCCCCTACACCAAGGATAGCAACCTCATTGAGAGGATCCTACGCCACTTCATGGCCGAGTGGCGCGCCGACCCAGAGAACACGTCGGCGATGTTCCTACTGCCGGACTATGACGCGTCCTGGCGCACCCTTATCCAGCCCAAGTACGGCCTGCACGTGGTCAAGGTGTTCGACCTCAAGGATGCCAAGGGTCACCCTAAATGCTTGTTTGAGTCACCAGATGGAGGCCGACCAGCGTTGCGGACCCTGCGGTGGCCCGTGCTGCTGGTGTGGGCGCCAGCGGCCAGCCGGACTCGGCCTCGAGCGACGAATGCCCGTGCGCCTGCAGCTCAAGGTGCAAGCGAGCCTACAGTATGGTTACGACGGGGCCAGCAGCCAAGGCGCGCGCAGCCAAAGGACCACTGAAGGCATGCCAGTTCGTAAAAGCACTACGCGCGGAGTACGAGCGTAGCCCTTACCTCACGATGTTAAAGGAAGAGCTTTTAGCCGCCCCGCACCAGCGCACGGACACCTTCCGCATGGTTGACGACATGATCTGGCGCATCGCGGAGGGACGCTACCAGCTGGTGTTGTCGTCCGACTCTCCCCTTCGAGAGATAGTCATGCGTGAAGCGCACGAGTCTCCCGCGGCGGGGCACACCGGGCGAGATAAGACTCTTGCTCGGATAGTGCGGCGGTTCTGGTGGCCCCGCATGAACAAGGACGTCACCGACTGGGCCCGCTCGTGCTTGATATGCCAGCAGACCCGCCCGAGGAACAGCTATCCGGATGGCCAGCTGAACCCCCTCCAAGTCCCGGTCAGGCTGTGGCAGGTGGTGAGCATTGACTTCGTCACAGGACTGCCGCGCACGGAGCGGGGCTACGACGCCTTCGCCACGTTCACGGACAAGTTGCTCAAGATGGTGCACGTGGTCCCCATGCTGTACTCCGACAGCTCGGCTGAGCAAGTGGCACGAATGTACTTCGACCATGTTTGGCGACTGCACGGTGCTCCTATGAAGATCATTTGTGACAGGGACTCTCGCTTCCGTGACGCCTTTCATATGGAATTGCATCGCCTTATGGGGGTGCAGGTGGCCTCCACTACGCCGTACCATCCACAAGGGGACGGCCAAGCAAGCGGAGCACACAAACCACACGGTGGAGCGCATGTTGCGCGCCTACGTTGACGCAAACCAGACAGACTGGGATTTATGGTGCACCCCGGTGGAGTACGCCATTAACGACTCCAGGTCCGCGGTTACTGGATTCACGCCCTTCGAGCTTTGCTATGGGCATGCCCCGGCGTCGCAGCTCGACTTCTTCATAGAAGCTGCATTGGCCTCTCGTAGGGGCCGTGCCAAGGGGGGGAGAGGGGACGTCGTGAAGAAAGGCACGGCCCACGAGACCGCCCGGCAGTTTGTTCAGCAGTTGCAGACTGCTCGCGATAGGTTGCTGGTAGCTCAGCAGCAGCAAGTGGCCCAGTATGACGCTCGCCATCGCGCTCGCCGGTACGCAATAGGTGACATGGTGTGGGTGGACGCCACGCATCTCACCCAGCCCGGGGATCGGGGCCTACACAAGAAGTTGCTGAAGAAGCGCCTGGGCCCGATGGAGGTACTGGAGGCCTTCCACAGCGATCGGCAGATGGAGCTCGCCCCCGAGGACCGAGGGGCCCCCGCGGCTTACCGCCTGAAGCTACCACCACAGTGGAAGGTGCACGACGTCTTCACCGTGGATAGACTCACCCCAGTGGAGTCGGGCCATGGCAAGTTCGCGGACAGGAGTGCGGAGATTCCGCCTCCCCCTGTGGACGTAAGCGGTCGTAAGGAGATGGCGGTGGAGTGCATTGAGAGGTCACGCACGAGGAGACGTGGCGGGCGGACATGGACGGAGTACATGGTCAAATGGGTAGGTATGCCGCGCTCCGAGAATGAATGGAAAACTCGCGAGGACCTCGAGTTCGATGGAGTTGGCCGAAAAGGGATACCTAACCGCGCTCTGCAGGAGTTCGAGAAGGTCGAGGCCAAGAGGCAAGAACGTGAAAAGAGCAGAGTCACTCGCAAACGCGAGGAGTCAGCAGGAGCGATATGGATGACGGACCCTGAGGAGTTACAGGCGGACGGAATGGCGTGGATCCCGGAAGAACGAGCCGACGACGAGGTGGGCACATTCGCAACGGTGTCGCCCACTAGTTTCATGCCATCCCAAGGACCTGGTCGAGGAGCAGCACGCCTACAGCCGTCTCGACGCCCAATACGGATCTTGGTGTTGTTTTGTGGCACGGGCTCTGTCGAACGACAGTTCAGCAAGCAGTTTCCTGGGTGTGAGGTAGTCTCGGTGGACATCCAGAACCGATGGAAGCCCACTCACTGCGAAAACATCCTGCACTGGGACTATCGGCAGTTCTCGCCCAAGCACTTTGACGTCATTTGGGCGAGCCCTCCATGCACGGAGTACAGCCAAGCCAAAACGGTAGGGGTACGAAACCTGCGTGGTGCTGACAGGCAAGTGCGGAGAACGCTGGAGATCATCAAGTACCTCCAGCCGAGCTTCTACTTCATCGAGAACCCGCGTGGCCGAGCTCCTCATGGGTTACACACTCGCCGATGCATGCAAGGGTTGCCACTTCCGCATCTGGCTACATATTGCAAGTATGGTATGCCCTACAAGAAACCCACCCACTTCTGGACCAACGCGCCTATCACCACCCTGAAGTCCTGCGACCCCGAAAACCCCTGCGACTTCAAACGCCGTTATGGGCGACACGAGAAGATGGCGCAGAGCGGCTTCACCCGCAGAGAGTCGGGCGACCCTAGGCCAGGCATGGGAGCTGGATGGCACGTGTATGGCATCCCCGCGGCCTTGCTTAAACAATTATTCAGCTCTCTACCGGTGGAACAACCCGTGGGGTCAATCGCAGCGGTATGTGAATACCTAGCGGAGATACTCTGGAGAGATGAAAATGAGACAGAGCTCAACGATGAAAGAGTCTGCGCTAATCTGGAAGAAGCTGACGAGGAGCCTGTGACCTTGATGCCGGAGTACAGCCCTACGCCGCCACCAGTGATGTCCGACGACAGCGAGTGGGACACCATGGGCTCCGAATCAGCCTAACGACTGTGCATCTAAGCACAAGCGAGGACGCTTCCCACCTGAAGGGGGGGGGAGTTGTGCTAGGACAACACACGGTGTCATGCGCGGATGACTCAGCAATGTCATACATGCCAGTAGTGTCATACGCGCCTTACAGCATTAGCGCCCGAGACCCCTGTTGAGGAAGAGACCCCCCTTATATGGGAGTACACAGTACTACTGTACTGTGTAATAATGTGTCATGAAGAATACTGGCACATGATAATGCAGTACAAGCATATGATGAGTTGATGAGACTTGGCCATGCTGACTAGGATTACCTCAGAGAGCTGAGTGAATAAGTAATGGCCAAGGCCAAAGAAACAGTTGAGATTTCTAGAGTAAAAACAGCCGCATGGCAAAAGTCAATATAATACCTAATTCTTACTGCAAATATATGCAATGAGTCTGGACATAGTTCCTAAGAATCGACATAGCTTGATTAGTCTTATATAGTGCATAATATAGAACCCTGCACTATATATGATCCACCAGTAGTTTCACAGTCACTGTCAAGTAGAAGGTTTGGTACTGCCTCCTACCGTTATCTTCTCCGAAACTGGCTACACTTAGAGTTCCTATACATTCATGAACTCCCTTCATAACTCAACTGTACTATGTACTCCGTACAGCAGACTAGGCACCTCACATCAACATCATTCAGATCGGTCCTACTGTACTCCGTACTGAGTACTTTTATAGTTGTAGTTGCTTTTTGTACTTAGCCGTTTTCTTAGCTCTTTTACTTGCGTTTCTGGCTCTTGTGCTTGCCTCCTCGAGCACATTCAGTGTACAGTATATAATAAAAAGATCTCGTTTCGTTGGACCAACAAAAAATACATAATATAATGATGTCCCTGCAACACCGGGACAGGAACCCCAAAACCCTCCTGGGTGGCAGGAGGATGCGGACCAAGACTGGAGTCGGCTAGAGGAGGACCTGCAGATGGAAACACCGAACACGGCGGCCCCGGAGGCCGCCAGAGAAGAATGTGACATGCTCTGGGAATTCGAGGGAGTATCAGGGCAGCAACCGAGACAGACAGAGGGAGAGAAACAGTTATGCCCCCCCTACTAATCCGCAAGAGGTTACTCCTCTAATATGGAGGTCAGTGCCGAGACCCCGCCACAGGGCACGGGGCCCGAGGAACTGCACCATGTAACTACTGACCTGGAGATTAGCTCGCCAAACAGGGAACTACTCCTGGCGGTGGAAGAAGCGGAGAATGCGAACCCGACAGACGGACTGTGCTACGCCATGCTGCAGCTGGACCTAGGGGAGTCTGAGCTCCAGAACTTGACAGGGGTCCCGCAGCGTGAGGTGGACGCTTACCGGAACGAAGCTTCGGCGAGGAAAAGGAAAAGGAATAAAGACCGAGCCGCCCGACAGAGGGGGGCGGAGGTGCAAGGCAACCAGGGCCAAACCAACGCCGACGTTGTCACAAGGCATCAAGGCATATGGGGGCCAAAGTAGACTGCCCACCGCAGGACATTCTAAGGGACAAATCGACACCGGGGATATCCAACGAATTCTGGAAGGTGCTCCAGCCGAACCTCAAGTCGCTTATTCTGAGGTGCAGATTCGGGGTCCTTATGACCGCCGCCAGGAAACACCTCCTGTGACCGGACAAGTACCCGAGCCCCGACTGTGCCCTCTGCGGAAAAAGGGACAGTCCAGCGCACAGGCTATCTGGGTGCGGGCACGAAACCAGCACGCGAACCCTACAAATTATTGGCCTTTTTACACGCGTGGAAAACCGTCCGTCCGACGCGTGGACAGCGTACGGACACCCTATGGACGCTTTTTTTGCTAAATCCACACGTGTGAAATTGTCTAATTTGTAAAAGTGATGTTCATACGGTGTCCATACGATAAATCCATACGTCGTCCGTACGTGCGCATCCGTGTGGACGACGTATGCTAGTTTACCTGATTTTATTACGCGTGTGGACGCTCCGACCGTATGGATAGGTGCCGTCCATACGCATGAACCACTGGAAAATGTTGTCCACACGTGCGGACTGCGAGAAATGCCGCTTCTACCCCTCCTCGGCCATATGGACACCATGGGGACGTGTCCCTGGACCGTACCCACGCGTACGGACGACGTGTGGACGGGCGTATGGACAGTGTGAGGCCCGTGCCGTGCCACTCTTTTGCGCTTGTCCGCACGTGTGGACAGCCATTGCACCCGGGCCTGGGTGTACCCGAGCACTGCTTGCCCCCTCCTCAGCCATGTGGACACCATGTGGACGTGTCCCTGGACGTACTGATGCGTACGGACGACGTGTGGACGGGCGTATGGACAGTGTGAGGCCCGTGCCGTGCCACTCTTTTGCGCTTGTCCGCACGTGTGGACACCCATTGCACCCAGGCCTGGGTGTACCCAAGCATTTCCTTCCCCTTCATCAGCCACATGGACACCATGGGGACGTGTCCCTGGACCGTACCGACGCGTACGGACGACGTGTGGACGGGCGTATGGACAGTGTGAGGCCCGTGCCGTGCCACTCGTTTGCGCGTGTCCGCACGTGTGGACACCCATTGCACCCGGGCCTGGGTGTACCCAAGCATTTCCTTCCCCTTCATCAGCCACATGGACACCATGGGGGCGTGTCCCTGGACCGTACCGACGCGTACGGACGACGTGTGGACGGGCGTATGGACAGTGTGAGGCCCGTGCCGTGCCACTCGTTTGCGCGTGTCCGCACGTGTGGACACCCATTGCACCCAGGCCTGGGTGTACCCAAGCATTTCCTTCCCCTTCATCAGCCACATGGACACCATGGGGGCGTGTCCCTGGGTCGTACCGACGCGTACGAACGACGTGTGGACGGGCGTATGGACAGTGTGAGGCCCGTGCCGTGCCACTCGTTTGCGCTTGTCCGCACGTGTGGACAGCCATTGCACCCGGGCCTGGGTGTGCCCGAGCGTTGCTTGCCCCTTCATCAGCCATATATGGGCACCACGGGGGCGTGTCAACGAACGAACTCATGCGTACGGACGACGTGTGGACAGACGTATGGACGATCGGAATTCGCCAATCCATACGTATGGACGTCAAAATTGGAGTTTGTTGAAACACGCGTGTGGACACATACATCCGCGCGTGTGGATAAGGGTTTACCCGTATGGATTAGCGGAATCATGCGTGTGAATACAGGTGTCCGCGCACATACGGTTTATTTGCATATATAATACATCGTGTATCATCCGCAATCATCTGAATCAGATGAACTACTACGGTCATCCTCGCTACTACTGTTATCATCGATTTCACGGAAGAAATCCGCCTTGCGATCCAACACAACTTGCAAGCAATCAGTTCGTCGTCGAATGGCCAAAGGGACAACATTTCCTTTGTACCGGGCAAGCCAAGCCGGCATGAAAGGAACATCCTGAATTACCACTTGATTCTCAATGCTGTTTGCGCGAACGAATGGCTGAGACACGTCCCATGGCATGTCTTTGCGCAGGTAAATGTTCTTGCTGATATCGTCCGCAAGCGCAGCCGCCTTTGGGTACCAACGGGCCTTCAACAGAAAGATCTCGTGACCGGGAAGATCAAGCTTGACGATCTTCATGATTTCCCCATACCTATCTTCAACGTCATCGTCCGGTATCTCGCCTGTAAGAAGTTGAGCTGGAGTTGGCACTCCCGGACTTCGAAAGATGCTCTTGAAATACCGTTGACAACTCTTCAAACCAATGTCGCTGTCGTGCACTCGAAAATCTTCACGCCCAATCTTGATGCTAGGATACTCCGTCCACGGGGCGATCCCGGCCAAGGCGAAGGTCTGCTCCTCCTCGGTGAAAGGCTGAATCTGCAAAGTTCTTGGGCACCTTCTCCACGTGTCTGGTTGTAGAAACACCGGAACCACGTCATTCGTCATCGGCCTTCGACGACCCGCCCGTCGGTTGCGACGATTCCGTTGTCCAACGTTCCTGCATTCGCAAGTACACACGGGTGGACTCAATGTTCCGTACGTTGTCATACGGTGGCCGTACGCCGTCCGTACGCCGTCCACGTGGCGTTCGCACAATTTACAGACATGCACATAAGTTGGTACCTGTTGAATGAGTCGAGTGTGTCGTCGAACTTTTTGCACAGAGTGTCGTACTCGGGGAACTCGGTACGAAGGTAGACTTGAATCTTTTCTCTGTCATCTGTTGCGATTGACGCCGCGCAAGCGAATTAGTTGTCTCATAAGAAGACTGAAGAGAAAAAAAAACGGACAATAGTGAAAACCCATCCGTACGTACGGACAGGTATTCCACACATGTGGACGACGTCGTCCGCACGGTGGGCTCTTCGTCCACGCGCTTGGACAGGTGGTATTGACCAAACGGACAATAGTAAAGTACCGTCCGTGCGTATGGATCGCTGGCCACACGTGTGAACGACTACGTGCACACGTACTTAAAAAGCATCCACACGCATGGAAAGACTAACATGCATGGCACACATGATACTTAGGGATGTGCTCACCAGCGGTTGGCCGCACAGTGCTTGATTTCGTTGTAAAGATGTTCTGCTTTGCAGGAGGTCGATACTGGGGAGCTCGACCACTTCGATGCATTCGCTTGATGCCAGCAACCATGGAAACCGTTCGCCGCAACTCCAGTCCTTTCATCATGCTGGCGACGGGTTGTGAGCGGGTCTTGATGGACAGCTTCAACAACCCGAAATAGTCTTCGAAGACATACATCCAGATTTCCCGTGCAGGGCCGTTGTCCTTCAGCTGGTCGACAATGTGCACGAGAAGATGCGACATAATCACCAACGCCTCAGGGGAGTTGTTCCGCTCCATCTCATCTCTCAACTGCATGACTCGGCTCTGCAGCTTGTTCATTTCCTGAAAGGCAAAATGAGAGGCAACCTTAATCTCGAACCGGGACATGCCAGGTGTGAATGGTGGAGGAACAACCGGATGGACAACGGCTTCATACGCCGTCCGTGCGGCGTCCGTACGGTGTCCGAGAACATCCACACGGAAGCACACGGGTTGATTAGGCTTAACGTACCTCTGGATGAATTGAGGGGGCGGTTAATTCTCGAACCACCACCGAAAATTCACCAACGAACCTCGCGTATTGTGGTCGGAGAACTTGCCCGTCAGCATTTTGCCAGGATGCAATAACGCCCAGTATCCCAGAAGTGAGGGATACCACCAGCTCCGCGGCCTTCATCTTCCGCACCTTTTTCGGGTTCTTGTACTTTTCCTGCAGAAGTTTCTTAGCTAGAGGTCCCATATTTGTCGCGAGCTTCAGACCTCGTACCCACTTGATTGCACCGGTCTTTGCGATCGGTGACAGTCCCCACGGTGATGGTTTGTCCGCAAAGACTTTACATTGTTAGGCATACAGTGGATGGTCCATACGTCGTCCGTACGGTTACATGCGCCGTCCGTCCGGCGGCAACACGGTGTTCACCCGTATGGAATAGCAGAAACTCGCAAACGACCTACAAGCTTACCTGCCAGTCGCTTCGCAGCAGATCTTCGATCGTTTACATTTCTGGGTGGGGGTGCGATAACCCACGATCGATGGACCTTCATCTTCCGCGCATAGTTGCGTGTGTTCGGTCCCCAACCATCACCAAAAATCACGCAGTGGACGCCGTGAATCAGGTTGTACAAGATGTGCATCAGGTCGAGAAGGTAGTCCCGTACAACGTCAAAATCAGGAATGATTGACATCGGGCATGGTTCCTTAACCCCGCTCTGCTTCATGAATTCCTCGACGATTTGTTTAGGCACTCGTCCCTCTCTGATCATCTTGGCGTGGAGCTGTTGGGTTTCACGGACTTCGCTGTTGGTGCGAAAAGGGATTGGTTCACCTGCTCAATGACGGCGAAAATCAACACGACACGCTTAGACGGTGAATCACGCGTACGGAACACATCGGACTCCAGGCGTCCACGCGTGCGGACGCCGGTATCCACAAGCCCGGACAGGGTGTTCTTTAACACATAATTTAAGCTAAAATCCACGAGCTGTCCGTGGGGTGTCCACACGGTGGGCACACATACTCCGTACGTACGGCCGAAGAAGGAAAGGGGACAAGCGACGGGGTCATGCGTTTACCTGGTTGCAGTCCTTGGTGTAGTGAGGAATATATGATTTTCGTTAGACCAGTTGTAGATTTCTCGGTACCCCGGATCCAGCATTTCAGGCAAGCGTAGTACGAATTAGCTCCGAATCGTCTCGCCGCGTCGCTCAAGCCAATGTAATCTTCGAGCATTTTGTACAGCACGAGCTTGAACGTGAAAACCGTGTTGGTAATCACATCGAACATGCGTACGCCGTTAGTCAGTCTGTTAACCTCCAAGGTGAACATGTCGTAGAACTTGCTGCTGACTTTCGGTTTTCCATCCCAGATTCCCCAAGTCATCACGTATTCTCGTTTGCAGCGAATTTCTCCCGGGAAGTTGACAATCGTAAAACACAGCGGAGTCACCGTGCGAATGCCGTCGTTGAAGGATTGGACGCCATCTGCACACGCCATAATGGCAATGTTCCTCGGGTCTTTAAATATGTCCCACTTGTTGCGAACGAAGTTGAGAAATCCTGGCGAGTCTGCACGAGCATTGGGAAACGATACATAAGAATTCCTTACACTCACTGTCCACACGGGTGGATAACTACTTACACACGTACGGACAACGAATGAACGTATTGTCCATGCGGTGTTCACAGTCATGGACAGGTTTGCACGAGCTCTGGGAAATGAGACCTAAGATTTCCGCAATTAAACTGTTCACATGGGTGGGTAACATTGTCCGTGCGTACGGACGGCGTACGTGCATACCATCCATATGGTGTTCACCTACATGGACGAGCTTGCACGAGCAGTGGGAAATACGACATACGAATTCCGCACTTGCTTTGTCCACACGGGCGGACGATGCCAATCGTACCTACGGACGACGTACTGCCCTTACGTCCATGCGGTGTACACAGTCATGGATTGAAATTTCGGAGTAAACTCACCGAGTATACCATGTATTTCCGCTCGGGGGTCTTTGTCCAACATGCCTTCTTTCCACCACGTACGCGCTAGCATGGCTAACTCCGGCGTCAGGAAGAATACGGTGAACAGCGTTTCGAGCGGCCACCATCGAAAAATACAGCGAGCTCGACCTGGAATGTATACCCCGTTCACCGTCTTTCCGTCCTCGTATCTCGGTTCCAGGCATTTCGGACACTTGTCGCAGTTGGCGTGCTCGTCCTGAAAGAATTCGGAGCACTCGGGGCAAACGTCCACTTCGTTGTATCCCTTGAACATCTCCTTCCACTTCTGCATCACTTGTGCATATGTAGATGGAACCTCTGCGATAAGAGTATGTGCACTATCGGCTACATTGTCGATGTAGTGAACACGCAGAATGTTCAGAATCGCATCGAAGTAGGCCTGCGAGCTGTTGTGGTGGTTGTGGGAGACGAGAAGATCCAACACGAAATTGTTCGCCACGACGTTAGCGGACGCTTGGACGTTTTCTACACTTTCCTGCTCACACACACACACACACACACACACACATCCTCAAAGAACACATGAATGTGATGAATGCTGAATTGCTGACTTAGCTGATAAGGAGGACCTACCTCTGCGCTTGGGTCCTCTTGAGGTCCCAAGAAGAGCCGATTGATTTTTTCGATCGTCGCATTTGCTGCCTCGTGGATGGCAACATCTTCTGGGAATTCCTCCTCATCACTGCGTTCTTGTGTCTCCTCCTCATCTTGTTGTCGCTCTGGTGACGGCGATCGATCACCATGAAGTCCATTGGCACGCACGTGCCGGAGAGTTTGCTTACTGGATAACCACCTTTCACCATTGCATTCAACGCAGGGACAAAATGGCATATTTGGTCGTCCGTGCGTCGTCCGTACGGTGTCCGTACGCCCGGCTTAGGTTTCCAGCGTATGGACAACGATGTTCATACGTTCCATGTCACATCTGCGCGCATGCACCAACACTTACGTCAAGGTTGTAAACTCGTCGTCCACACGTTAGATTATGGATGGACGCTATGTGTTGTCCGTGTGGATGCCGCAAGCATTCTAGTCCATACGGTTCCATGAGATCGGTTGTCCACACGCGTGGAAACGTCAGTTAGCTGTCCATGTGGGTTTTGTACGAATTTCGTATGAAATGGCACATTTTTCGTACGTCTGCATGTCCCATGGACGGTCTGTCCATGTGGTTGGAAATAACCACACATTTTGAGCAGTCCGCATGGATGGATAGCAAAAGCACACGGTGAATTACGTGTTTTCGTACGACTCTATAGTGTTTGTACGTTTTTTGTTGAAAACTGTCCACACGCGTGGAAACGTCAGTTAGCAGTCCATACGCTGTCCATTCGAGTTAGCCTTGACTGTCCGTATGATTCATGTCCCATGGACGGTTTTTTTACACGCACGGACGCAAAAAAAAGCTGACCTCACGGAAACTAAAAACATAAAAACCGTATGGACAACGTACGGACAGCACACTTTACCACACGTGTGGACATTTGGGTAGAAATACTTAGCGAAAAAATGGCAAAAAACAAAACACCCCTAAAAAAGGTCGATGGAGGGCTAAAATCGGAGCGTGGGGACAAAAAAAAAACAAAGTGAGAGGGGGGTTAGGCGCCCTCTCGCTGCTTGCGATTTACCCCAGAACAGGCACTCAGTGGGATTGTTTCCCAGCGGACAGTGCAATCGACGGCCCAGATGAACCCCCCCGTCTTAATCGGACGGTCTCCATGAGTTACAGAAACTGAAAATGGCATGGAGGCGTGGGTTGGCACCCACGACACCCCTTGTGCACTAGCGGCGCCTCTTATCGCTAGAACACAAGGGGTATCGTGGATGCCAATGCCTCCAAGGGGATTCGAACCCCTCACCCTCGCGAGAACGCGTTCGGCTTACCAACATTTGACCACTCGGCCATGCACCCACGATGATGAAAAACCGCCGCACGGCAAAAATTATATTCATAAAACCGCGTTTCCCTACAGAGAGGACTCTGATACCAATTTCAAAGAGAAAAAAGAAATTGAGACATGCATTTTCAAAAGATGCTGTCTCATGCACCAGCTCAACGGTCAAACGTCCATACGTTCATGCCCGTACTGTACGGATGAACGCCACGAAGTCAGCGCTGTCCACGCCCGTGAGTACCGTTTTCATCCCATCGCCGCCAAAACGCCCACAAACGCCCACAGTCCTCCAGCAAACGAACCTCCTCGCAAATTTTGTTTCGTAAGTTCCCAACATGGCCAGACGAGTTCAGCCCAGTAGACAACGCGCACAGATCCCGAAATCACCACCCACCGCCCCCACTCCCTCGCCAAACCAGCGTCGCCAAACCAGCTTGGTGGAGGCGGCCGCGTCAAACACCACCATGCAGCAGATGTTTCAGCAGATGCAAAGCATGCAGCAGCAAATGCTGCTGTTTGCAGGGGCTGCCGGGGCAGGGGGTGCAGCGCAACCTGCAGAGGCTGCGCAGGCCGCAAATACAGCGCGGTTGGTGGTGGACCCGGGCGCCCAAGTCTTAAATGACATGAAGGAAGACGCCCGGGAGGTCATCGACGACTGGCAGGAAAAAGGCCTGATACCCCCTGGGACGGTCGCCGTCATTGGGGCGGCCAAGCACACCAAAATCGCCAAGCATATCCAGTCCCGCCACCCGCAGGTGCCCTTGCGGATGGTGAAAACATACGTCACCAACCGGTTGAGTTATTTGAAAAATAACTCGGAGGGGCCCGGTCGCTGGAAGTGGAAGGTCACCCAGGACTTCCCCGACGGTTTTCACATCCGGTACAAGGGTCCAGCGGCCGGGTACAAGGTATACGGGCACAGGGATGCGCCGGACCCGGAGGAGACAGAGGCGTGCCTGCAGGTGGCTCTGGCAATTGCTGCTGGCAAGCCACTCACTGAAGGGAAGCACTTTGAGATCTTCACAGCGCTTGGTGCCAAAGCCCCTGAAGCCCCTGAAAAGAAACCGGAAGTAAAGGTAACTTTTGTGCTCTTCCGCCTGTGAGCGCCGGTGTCCACACGTTGTGCAACGGTGTCCAAGCTCGTGGTTATGTGAACCTTTTTTCAACTTGTGCCGCTTGATTGTTTCCACCCTTATGAACCACGTAGTTTGCACGTTGTCCACAGGGGTGTACGTTTTGGCCAGTGAGCGCCAGTTCTTCACTGTTTTTCTTATATGTTTCCACGCGTGTGTCGCCCGTACGAACGACTTAGTCCACACGTCGTCCGCACGGTGTCCAGGTGGAAGCGCCTCAACAGACGGTCCCCGAAGAGCCGGTCCCGCAGGCAGAGAAGCACTCCCCCAACCTCGGGGGCCCCTTGGCCGTAGGGGACCAGGTGGACGTCTTCGCCACCCCCCAGGCGGACGTGGGTCGTATCGGTACCGGTTACGACACCGGAAAGGCCACCAAATCTGGCCTCCCGAACCTTGTCATTGGTCGGGCTACCGTCGCCGCCATCGGGCCGGGAAATTCATTGAACGAGAAACCAATGATTTTGCCCAAAGATACCTACGAGCTGTACGTTGAATTCGTCGTTCACCTCCCAGATAAGGGGGAGGTTTACCCCGTGGAGCGGATTCTTTCCCACCACATGTCGATGGTGGACGAGCTCGTGAGTGCCGAGCAACTCCGCACCGGGACGGCTAATAAAACGATGGAGATGCTGGAGCACAACCTCCAGTCAGTTATAGTAAGAAAAAATGTTATCTGGCAAGTCCTCCCTCCCTCCCTGCCTTCCCCTGCAACGTTCACATTTTTACCTTTTGCACTTACGCGAACGTCCATGTGTACATGTGTGCGTGGTGTTGTTTCGCTGTCCATACGCGTGGACACCATTTATTGTGCCGTCCATACGGGTGGAAGACGGTGTACATACGTAAGGACGCCGTCTAACAAGTGGTTTATGTACGCAGGATACACAAGGCCTACTTGAGGCACGCCAACACGGAGAAGCTGTATCCCGAGAGGCTGACAGCGAGAAAACTGGCCGGCCTGAAGTTGGAGCCTGCTGAGGTATCGGAACGGGACCGTGGATACCCCCCCGTCACGGTGTGTTTGCTTGTATTGTTCTAGTGGCATTTAGCTTGTCAATTGTTGTCGTTGCTCTTAATGCACTTACTTAGGTTGCATTCACTTGCAGTTCCATACGAGAGGAACGAGCCGTCACTGGTTCCAGGACGTGCGGGGGTGTCAGAAGCAAGATGCACAAGAATCGGAAGTTGAAGAGGAGAACGCGGCCGATGGTGATGCTAATGATGCTGTTGTTGAGGCTGTCGAGGATCCCGCCGCTGCTAATGACGGAGAGACTGTGGAGGATGAGGAGAGGGGCGAGGGCGTCGACAAGAAGGACGAGGACGAGGAGCAAACCACCTCTGAGGAGGAGGAGGAGGACAAGAAGGATGGGAAGAAGGATGAGAAGGTTAAGGGCGGTTCCGCTCCCAATTCCAAATTCCAAATTCCAAAGAAGAGAAACGTTGACAGAAAAAAGGAAGAAGGTGAAAAGCCAGCAAAGAAGTCGAAAAGCTAGGCTAGAAAACATTTTGTAAACATTTTGTAAATATTTTGTGTATCCCTGTACCTTGTAAATATTTTGTGTATCACAAGCTATCCACGCGCACGGACACCGATGTCCGTACGCGTGGACTGCATCGTCCATACGCATTGATATCTATAAACACAAGCTATCCACACGTACGGACACCGATGTCCATGCGTGTGGACTATCTATTATTGACCGTCCTTATGGGTGTCCATATGCCGTCCGCACGCACGTTTACGATGTCCATACGGTAGTCTACACGGTGTCCGTACGTGTGATTATGATGTACATGCGTCGTCCATACGTTGTCCATATGGGAGTACATATGCCGTCCGCACGCACGTTTACGATGTCCATGCGTCGTCCATATGCCATCCTTACGGATTTACATACGGTGTCCGCACGTGCGATTATAATGTCCATGCGCTATCCATACGCTGTCCTTACGGTGGTCCATACGATGTCCGTACGTGCGATTATGATGTCCATGCGTCGTCCATACGTTGTCCATATGGGAGTCCATATACCGTCCGCACGCACGTTTACGATGTCCATGCGTCGTCCATATGCCGTCCTTACGGGATTACATACGGTGTCCGCACGTGCGATTATGAGGTCCATGCGCTATCCATACGCTGTCCTTACGGTGGTCCATACGTTGTCCGCACGTCCGGTTACGATGTCCATGCGACGTCCATACGTTGTCCTTATGGGAGTCCATATGCCATCCGCACGCACGTTTACGATGTCCATGCGCCGTCCATATGCCGTCCTTGCGGCATTACATACGGTGTCCGCACGTGCGACTGTGATGTTCATACGCTATCCATACGCTGTCCTTACGGTAGTCCATACGTTGTCCGCACGTCCGGTTACGACGTCCATATGCTATCCATACGGGTTTCCATACGGTGTCCCTGCGCTGTCGTGCGGTTGGATAGTGCCTCTGTCCATGCGTATGGACACCATGTGGACATGTGTTCTGTCCATACGGTGTCCATACGGCCGTCCATACGGTGTCCATACGAAATCCTTACGGTGTCCATGGGACATTTTCATATGGACACCACAATTACGCGTCGTCCGTATGGTTCTTACATATGCATCAAGGTTTCGCCAGAAATCTGTCCAGACCGTCCATACGGTTGTCCATATGGGTCCTTGCGATGTCCATACGCTGTCCATATGCAAATCCACACGGATGAATGGGGCAATAATTTGTAGGGGAACATGGCCACCTCGAGATACAACGAGGTAGCGAGAATCCTCTACGAGGCGATCAGAGAGGGAAGGACAGGAGCGAGCCCCGTATGGATCACGCACCATGCGGGGCTAGACGGGACAAACAGGTGTACGAGACCCATGCCCGATTTCGTACTCAGGAGAGGACAGCGAGTGCCACAGGGACGGCAAGGACCACCCCGGATCAGAAGACTCGCCGGACGACATACCACACTTTGTGGACATAGGCATGGTCAAGGGGGCCGAAGACGTCCGGGACGCTCCCCCAGGAAGGCTGGGAACCGCCCAAAGTGCATATGTAGACGAAATCTACCTTATCGAAGTTGCCTTCACGTGGGACACACGTTGGTACAATCATGTCCCCCCACGGGAAAATCAACAAGTACCAGCCCCTCACGGAGCTGCTCCGAGAAAAACGGTACAAAATATTCGTCCACCCGATGGTCTTTGGGACCACGGGGTCGGTCTACGAGCACAACGAGAGAGTCCTCACGCAACACCTCGGCTTCAAGAGGAAGGAAGCGGAGGCCCTCCTCAAGAACATCAGTGGCACCTCGGTGGAATGGGCCGCCAAGATGCCGATTTCACACAACAGATCGGAAAAAGAAATGGCTTTCAAAAACAGCAAAAAGCCAACTTGAATTGTATGTGACTAGGGACAGGCGTAACAGCTGTGCACCTTCGAATACCACGTTTCCGGTAGGAAGAGTCGCATTTTGTTTTTTTTTGTTTTTTTCTTCTTTCTTTTTGAAGACCCGCCTTAGATACTGTCTGTCAAGGATCGCGCGGAACCCGAGGATAGCGCTGTCAGCGTGACGGGGGGAAGCCTTTCTGGGACTTTCAGTGACCGGATGGGACGGCAGTTAAAAGCACATTATACGGAGCAATGTGATTAGGAGCCTATTATGGAAGATAGCCAGCCCTGCCTTCGATGTTAGGAGTGGTCACGGAGTAGATCCACTCTAAGGGGGATGCCGGTGGGCACGACAGCTGTGACATCTCGAGCGTGATGGGTCATGCGTACGGCAAATAGTATGAACTGAGACGTGAAAGATGCAAAATAATGACATGTGTGACAGTAAATGACAGTATGCCACGATGATCGTAAGACGGTATGCCATCGTGACAGCATGCCAGTCTGGTATCGTGTCAAGATTCGACAGAGAGATGTAGAAGTTCCGAGAAAATTGCAAGTATGACAGTATGACACGATGCCAGTGTGACAGTATGACATCGTGTCAGTATGAAAGCCTGTCACCGTGTCAGGTTTCGACAGAACGAATGTGATTCAAGATCGAGATTGGAATTGATGAAGAATCGAGATGTAATGGAAGATTCAGATTTGTACATTTCGGGTCACGGAGTTGTGCTGTGACAATCGATAAAGGTGTAGACGGAAACGTCTTCGGCCTCATAATTCAGTTTACAGTTTGCAAACAAACCTACCTGACATTTCGTTCAGTGCATATATATATATATATATATATAAAAAGATCTCGTTTCGTTGGATCAACCAGGAAGACATGAATACTTGTGAATACATACTGTCCACTGGGACACCGAAAACAAATACTTTAATGCAACTCATTTGTGGAATTCAAGTCATCAATATAGACACAGTCAGTAGTCACCAAATCTTGATGTCAGCATCAATTAAATCATCTAGGCATTATGCTGTAGCATGCAGCCAGAATCCCAGAAAGAACACGAAACCGTTGTATTCCCAATAGGGACCCTATTCCTAATGGCCATCTAAAGATGGCGATCTGTGCATTACCTGACCCGGGAGTTTCCCATATTGATGTCTCCATGTGCCGTACTAGTCGGGGAGGCTTTTGTATGTTGATGGTTTCTTTAATGGGGATGCACATTATAGTGGGGACCATACATAAAAAAAGGCTGCATGCAAAACGGCGGGTCCAAGAAATATTTCTTCTAAAGTTATTGCTGTTTTCCAGTTTCAAAGCTGGCTATGTACCACATTCTGTCCTTCCTTAACCACCAATGGATCAGACATGCAGTCTTTGGGTCAAAATGTATATTTCTTACACCCGATAACCACCAAACATCCCCCTATATAGATACGCAGGAAATGTTTATGTCGTTAGTGTGCCTTGATGACACACCGAAGTACAAGTTGGTTGCAGGTTACAATGCGCGCAAATGTTGCACAGAAAAACAAAAAGAGTTAAAATACGAGAAAGCGAGTTTCAATACATGGTCATTATTTTCTCGAAATTCGAGATCCGCAGAGAAGTGCACAAAAACAGGCTCCAGGGGCAGGCTTCTCTGAAGTAATCGCCAGCTAATTTTGAACAGTTGAATAAGGCAAAGCATATCTGAGCGAGTATCAAACGGTTTGTTGGTAAGAAAATCGGCGAAGAAATTTGCACACAAGGCAACCTGAACGCCCACAGTCCCTTCATGGTTGCATGTTTCGCCATGATGTGAACATTTTTTTCGCGTGTGCACCCTCAATATCCTTGAATATTCAGTTCGGCATCACTTGGGCTTCCAATAGGAATATCTGAGCAGCATGAATCAGTTTCTTCCCGATCCCCGGTCTTTTCGCTGAAACCGCCAAGCAAAGTCTGCAGAACACCGTGCAAAACACCTGGTTCAATCGATTTGGGGGAGGATGGCCTTTCCTAACTCTGAAAACAAGACCTTACAAAGCACATCAGGAGCTTTGATCGACATACAAAGGAAGCAGCAAAAGCAGCCTCCTTGCTTTCCTCTTGCTTGCAAATTGGGCGAACACTTGGCATCAGAGGGTGGGTATCGACAAGCCAAACGCACCGAACAGAGCAGCTCCCAGATGACCGGGTCCCGAAGCTCTTCATCTGTCACGTTCTGGATGCTCTGCAGGACAACTGTCACACGCAGCTTACCACTTTTACAGTTTGTGAGGTCCAGCCACTTGAATTGTGGTTGCCCTTGTGGTATTCCAGACAGGGAGAGCTCAGCCTTCCCCAAAAACTGCCCTCGCGGGTCCTGCATCTGCAACCACACGGCGTCGTAGTCCCACAGCTCGAACAGGATGGATTCTTCCATAGACTTGAGGAAGATAAGCTTATGCTCATCAAACATAGGGTTTAAGCTTCTCTTCACCACAGCCGTTTGATATACATCTTTGTTGCTGGTGATGATCACATAGGCATCACTGGTGCCATTCATGTCACGTGCCACGAGGTCCTTTGCGCCCAACACGTGAATAGCAGCCACCGCCACGTACTCACTCAGATTCACCCGTGCCCCCGCCACCGGCTCTTGATTTGCCAACAGCTCTGCACCACAGCACCCGCAACCGTGCAAGTACTTTTTAAAAAATGACCGGGGAGCCAACTCTGGACGAGATGGTGGAAGTACACGTGCGTCCCTCAGAATTAAAAACCGGTATTTACGGAGCTTAAGCAATAGGATCCACCAAGGGCTGGCGATTTAGAAAGCTCTCTCTCTATATATATATCCGCCAGGTGGCTCAGTGGCAAAAGATCCGGTGGATGATAAACCCACTCCAAGCAGTGAGTCGCTTTGCGACAATTTTGTGGTTTAAGGCAACCCTCCAGCAGGCTTGAGGGTGAATGTCTGGTAGGCAACATACCCCTACGCAGAGTGGCTGGCTTTGGGGCATATGCCTGGTATTGGTAATGACTGAGACTATCCCTCACCAAAGCAGGCGGCTCTAGGTCAAATAAACATGCAAGGATATACAACAAGATACCCATTCCGTGCTAGCAGGTGTTGGGTGGAACGTCCAGATGGTGCGATATCCCCTCACAGAGGCCGGCTTCAGGGCACAAACCTGCCATACACACTCGCTGCAAAGACATAGCACCTATCGAGATTTTTTCAGCCGTTGCTGCGAGTTCTTTCCTCACGCCAAGCTTTGTATGCAGGTCTTCCACAATATTCCCGAGGATGTCATTCACCCACTGGATCTCGTTATCCTTCGAGCTCTTAATGTTCGAGACAACTTCCTGCTCGAGGGCAACCCAATCCCGTATTTCTCACTGCACAGCTACAACGGCTTGGATCCGCATTCAGAATGACCCACGTGCGGCCAGGCCAGCGGGCGGGCCAAGGCTTGAGATTGAGAGGCCAGGCCAGCGGGCGGGCCAAGGCTTGAGATTGAGAGGCCAGGCCAAGGCTTGAGATTGAGAGGCCAGGCTAGCGGGCGGGCCAAGGCTTGAGATTGAGAGGCCAGGCTAGCGGGCGACCCAAGGCTTGAGATTGAGAGGCCAGGGCAGCGGCGGGCCAAGGCTTGAGATTGAGGCCAGGCTAGCGGGCGGGCCAAGGCTTGAGATTGAGAGGCCAGGCCAGCGGGCGGGCCAAGGCTTGAGATTGAGAGGCCAGGCCAACGGGCGGGCCAAGGCTTGAGATTGAGAGGCCAGGCCAGCGGGCGGGCCAAGGCTTGAGATTGAGAGGCCATCAAATGTTATTTATGCCATCTTCAGCAATGAAGGAGTATTCCGGACGGCGTGCAAAACCGTGCAAATGCCCAGGGAGCACACCAGCCAGTGTACGGGGGGCTAGACATACCGTCAACTTTGACATGGCGGCCTGCATACGGTTACGGTCCTTTGACTGCCTCGCCAGCTTGAGCTCCTGCGTCATCCTGATGCCTTCCTGCGTGAAAGTCCGCAGCGCATCCGTGCACTCTGTGAACTCCACCAGAAAGCGCATCAGCGGTTGGTACACCGTCTTGAACAGCTTCGGGATGGTCGTGGTTCGCTCGGCCACCTGCAGGTCCTCCTTGTACCGCACCTGCTCCGGGCCATACCCAAGCGCACCCTATAAGACTGGCAATGCGCATGATGCACTACCCCGGAAGGTGTGAAGCAATCCCAAGTTTCCCTGCGGCAGGCACCCTGAATGTTGCATTCACACCAAAAGTTTTTATTGAAAATACAAGAAATACTGAAAAATGATGGGAAGAACACCTTTGCCCCCGAAATGGCCGGAAGAGCCCTTCTGCCCCCGAAATGGCGGTGAGAGCCCTTCTGCATCCGAAATGGCGGTGAGAGCCCTTCTGCCCCGAAATGGCGGTGAAGAGCCCTTTTGCCCCCGAAATGGCGGTGAGAGCCCTTTTTATTGGAATCTGCAGTGCCTGCTGATCAGTTTGGTGTAAAGCATGACTGTCTACGCCTTGTACAGTAGTCAGGATGCTCAAACCCTAAAGAAACCCTAAAGAAACCCTTAGATCTAGATCTGTAGATCTGCTGAACTAATCGTGGCCGTTGGATCATATGATGACCATCGGCAAGACACAGTGTGCAATAGCTCGCGGCCCATCTTCTGAAAGTGGGCCGGAGAGTTCATCGGCCCATCGCAGGCGTGTCACTGCAGTCGTTATGAACTCGACAGTGACACGTCAGACTCTATTTAGTGAACTATCACTTAGACTGTCCAATCAGTAATGATTGGGCGCTAATGTTCGTGGCGTTTCAAGCTGCGAACTGCTATATCTTTTGTGAATGAAAGTTTACGCTCGCTTTTTGCAAACTACCCACCGCTGAATTCCAACACTTTTGCCCCCGAAATGGTGGTGAGAGCCCTTCTGCCCCCGAAATGGCGGTGAGAGGCCCTTCTGCCGGTGAGAGCCCTTCTGCCCCGAAATGGCGGTGAGCCCTTTTGCCCCAGGAAATGGCGGTGAGCCCTTCTGCCTGGAGGCGGTGAGGCCCTCTGCCCCGAAATGGCGGTGAGAGCCCTTTGCCCCGGAATGACGGTGAGCCTTCTGCCCCTGGAATGGCGGTGAGAGCCCTTTTGCCCCGAATGGCGGTGAGAGCCCTTCTGCCCCTGGAATGGCGGTGAGAGCCCTTTGCCCCCGGAATGGCGGTGAGCCCTTTTTGCCCCCCGAAATGGCGGTGAGAGCCCTGCCCCCGAAATGGCGGTGAGAGCCCTTTAGCCCCCGAAATGGTGGTGAGAGCCCTTTTGCCCCCAGAATGGCCGGAAGAGCCCCTTCACACCTTTAAATGCAGCAAATACCCTTTGCCAAATACAAATGCTTCATGCTGTCGAAATTTGCTGGCAATGCTTGCTTGCCTGAGTGCTTCAGATGTACTTTCGCTCTGCATGCGAATACAAGCTGGGCGCTGTTATCCAGGTCTCACAGGCAGCGGGACCCAAGCTGAATACAGTTCAACCGGGCTCAACTGTCCTACCAACACTGCATTGTAAGAAGAGGTGAACTAGACTGCCCTGCTGCCACTATCGCTGTCATGCCAATCAGTCTTCCTTCAACCCCCATGCAGTCTTGATACAATAGTCTGTAGCACGCAATGCAGGAGAGCGCTCTCCTGTGCGGGGTCTGCGCGAGCACTGGCACTGACCCCCAAGCTCGCAGTGAAGAAGGTGGTCTAGAGCCTTCAGCTTCCGTTCGATTTGACTTCGCAATGCCAGCATCAGCCTCCAGGTGCCTCGACTCTTGGGAGGTGAAAAAATCTGACCACGTACGAACCTTTCAACAACTACTTCAACACCTACCTACCACATGTCTGACACTGGAGGCATGGGAGTACCCACCATACTGGCCAGTGAGCGCCTGTGGCAATAGAGAAAAGAGCTCCAGATACTCAACACACGCGTGCTCCAGTCTGGAATACAGGTGTATGCTCCCCATCCCTATGAGACCCCGTGAAACTATCCACCACTGAGCAGTAGCAAGAAAAGTGGGCACTGCGACCCATTCTGGGTCTGCACCACCATCTGCTGTGAGGGGAACTGACTGTCTGGAGCACATCTTGGGGACCCGGCGTAGAGGTGGTAACAGCGGTCAGGATTGGCTCGGAGAGGCGTAGCAAATGATCCAGGCCATCTTGGGCATCCACATCCAACTTTACCTTAACATCGGGACCCCAATGCTGATCCAAGTCCCAGTTCGACACCAACGGCTGTGAAAACGTATCCAAAGGGCAGAAGAGCATATTCTAGATGCCTTTGACCAAGGGCGCCATGAACTGGTATTTACCGACCACGGATGCCAGGCCACCAGCTGGAGATAAACCCATCGGGTTCGATGGATGCCACAAGCTCGCAACGACCTCTAGGCCGATACCCAACCTCACTTGAGCGACATTCAAGTTGCCGCCGCGTGCAGAACAGCAAGTCGTCTGGAGTAAATTGAGCCTTTGTGCCAGCTCCGTTGAGGTATGCTTACGTGGAGGAAGTCCTCACTTTGCAGTGACCCTTGTGCCTCGCGAGAAGGTAGGTGGGACCTGAAGGGTGCTCCCACGTCAACCACCTCATTGTGACAGTGATGTGAGTGCACTTCCCTGTCACCGAGGGCTTTTGACAGAGCCCACTATGACATATTTGGCTTTGGAGATTGGCCAGCAGCATAAGGTGGACAAAGGGACTTGAGTTCTGAGGTCTCTTCCATGGAGCTCTCCAAGTGCATGGGCATCTTCGTTGACGACGGGCACACTGACGATGATGCAGTAGGCCTCACCAAGGCTATGGTCCGGGCTGGGGCAGAGCTGCAGTGCCTTGAAAGGGCAGTCGTGTGCCACACTGAGATTGACTTTCCGGGACGACCATACTCAAAAGCGATTGAAAGAATGGAAAGAGCGGGGTCTCGCAGATCAAGCCCTTGAAGGAACTGATAGAGGTGTTGGGCCATCCACGGCTGTCAGAGTGGAGGTAGAGCAAGGGGCGTGTCCTGCGACAAGGGAGAGGGGACTCAGAAGCCTCACAAGCTAAACAGTCTGCATGGCTTATGTCGATGCCAAAGATCCCGATATTTAGTGTCAAAGGCTGTCCCGACGGTCACTGTCCTGTGGAGGTCACGATGGAACTGAGGGCAGCTCCGAGCATCTCACATACTTGAAAGTGAGGTAAACGTAAGACGTCTCCCAGAAGCACCACGACCACTCCACAATCTCGAACACTTCGATGGAAAAAGATGGAACCACGGCTGGACCATCAGCCATAAGAGAAGCTAAGGGGACGTCAAAGTGGTAACTGTAGGCGGACAGTGGGCTGACGAGGGGAGGAGTGTTCTGGCGCAACAGAGGCAGGAAGTGACACGGCTGGTCGGAGAGGAGAGCGGAATGTAGGTGCGAGGAGTTGCAGCGGAAAAGGTGATAACTAGTTATCCTACTTGCACTCGGGAAAGTGCCTCAAGGTGGGTCTCGAGTTTCCGAAGTAAGAGCAGCAGCACTGAGGGCAACGAACTGAAGGAGACGGAGCTCGTGACACACATAAGGCAGCAAATATAGAGACGCCATCGCGCGATCGATTCAGATTCGGGCGTTTGCACCACTGTAAATTCTGTGCCGGCGCGGAATGTTTTCACTTGCAACACATTTCCAGAAATTTCAGCTTTTCCAAGGGCTGCAAAATGGCAGCTGTGTGTTGCGTCACTATCTGCGTTTTTTTGCAAGGGCATTCAGCGGGCATGGATAGTTCTTTTTTATTGCCGTGTGATTCAGCAGCTGAGTTCAGAGGTCTGAGTCAAATCCTGCTCAAAAAATTGTAATTTTGACCTTAATGAGGTCATCCCGGCAGTCGCATCGGCCCGCACGCGGTTGCCAACCATTAGGGGTGACCTTAGCTTCGTTCCTGACTAGGTTTTGCACCGGTAGGCCCACAAACGCAGATAGTGACGCCATTCAATCATGCTTGGGTGCCTCACCGCCGAGGCCTCCTTTGGCCCCGCGCCATTCTTTCTTTCGCATTTGAGCGGGATCACTTATGTAAAGTTAGAAAACTCTACACACATGACCCAGGAAGGTTATTTGAGCGTTTACACGCTTAAGTAACCTCCCAATATTGCTGTTTTTAAGCATCCCGCTCACCTCCAAAATGCGAAGCGCCTCAAGTCATCTTCGCATTTCGTTGGCGTTCCTCCGATAGAGAGTGCGTCACTTCGCATGCGCAATACCAACCCGTCATAATATATATCTAATATGGTCTCATTAAATTTAAGGTCGCTTCGCATACAAGCTGGGCTGCAAGCGAAACCCGCTGAAAAACTGGTTTCGTAAGCCTTACAGCAACGTCGCGTTGAAACAGCAACGCACGGTGCAGCTCTCGAGTTCCGGGAGACCTACCCGAAATCGAGAGCTCAGGAGCATCCAATTTCAGATGGACCAATGGGAAACGGGGACTTTTTCTGGACAGATCCAGTTTTGCCCTGAAGCGGGAATTTTGAGCAAGAGCTCGATGAAGATCGAAAGAATCGAACAAGCAATAAAAACTGCACATGCTTCCTTAACACCGTAAATCTTTGAAAAAAACAAAATGGAAAAGCCACGCGTTAAGAGGCCCGAATCGATGGTCAAAATAGGGGTCTAAAACAGCGAAAATAGCGATCTTCCCCTCGGAATCACATATGGGTGTTACATATATTCTTCATCAGGGTGATCTAACGGTCATTTTGATACCCTAAAATTCACAATCGGACGACTGTAATTTTTCGAGTGGCGTCTCTAGCAAATATTCTCTGACGTGCTCGACCCGACGGTGTTTCGTGCAGGTCAGTAGTCCACAGGTATTGTGGGTAAGTTAGGCAGACGACTTCGAATAGGCCACCAGGCAGTCGGTGCGACCGCGATAGTCGTTTTCACTCGTTCGCGTTCAGCCAAGACCAATGGAAATCTCAAAGATCGGGCACAGAAGGACCGGACACACGCTTTCTGTCGGAATGACCAAAAGCAAAAAAATATCAAGACACGACCAGGCACACATATCTTCGAAGACCCTGACGATGCATTTATCGCAGGTCACGGTGTGCAGCCACCAAGAACCCACCACAAGATGAGTTCCCGCAGGTTCGGGCGCCACAACACAACTACACGACGAAAATACACAAAAACTAACTTGCCTCCCTCCGTTTGAGCACGATGGTCGCACAAAATGGGAGCAACTCCCTCACGCCAGGCTAATACCAAAGGGAACTGCGCCAGAGAAGAAAACAGGGAGAGGATATTGCATGCCGCACCCATTCGTTGGAGAAACAGCTGCCGATAATTGTAATGGGCAAAGCCAACACCTGCCCCGCCGTCACCACTCAAACCTGTCAGCGCCGGTGTGCGCAGAAACGCGATGGTCAAACTTAAGAGCTTGACCGTGGGACACGCTATCTTCCTCGCCGGTGGGAACTTGTGGAGCTTCCTCCGCAAACGCCAAAAGTTTCTTCCGGGACGAGGGTGGTATCGGAGCAATCTGAGTTACATATGCGCTCCGAACGCATACAGAGGCACGAAGAAGCGCCCGAGGGCGGAATGAGAACAGCCTGAAAAAAAGCGGACTGACGAAAGCCCATTCGGCGCAGTCGACGTAAATATGTAACAAGAGAAGGAGGTGGAGGAAACTCACAATGACGCTCAACACCATAAGCACCGTGGCAATCAGTTGCCCCAAGGTGGTCACTGGATACATGTCACCTGCACACAATGCATGGAGGTCAGATTCTACAGCTGTGCCTGAACGGAGGATCCCACAAGCGCCACCGTGGGTAAGACGAGGCAGTCGCGTTTCAGAGCGCCGCAACCACGTGGCTTTGAGGAAGCAAGTGAGCCACGGACTGTGCAGCAGATAATTTAGCCTCCTCATTCAACAGTCCACAGGATCTTTATTGCTTTCGTTAACACCGATTTCTCTAGCCGCGGAACGTGGTTACACTCCCTACGCCAGCGTGGGCCCAGCTGGGACTCAAGCCCACGAAGAACAGCCCGGCGCCGAACGTCACACTCTTCGCCTTTAACACCTGTTAAAGCGAATGGTGAAGAGGAACGTGTGGTAGACGGAGGCGTTGAAGGACCAAATAAGCGCCGTACAGGCTACCTGCCGGTCATGGAGTACTCTGCAGTACCTTTCCCGAGCCAGCAAGGTACAAACGCTGGGAACAGAAGGGCTACCAAGTGAAAGTTAAACCGCCAGAGACGCGACGGGGCAAGCAAGGGCTGGGACAAAGAAAGACGAAAATATCTCACCATAGCCGACTGTGAGCACCGTCACGATGCACCACCAGCAGGTGGCCGGGATTGACGTAAATGGAGTGTCTACTTCATTTTTCTCGGCGAAGTAGGTTAAGCTGGAGAAAACTACCACCAAGATGACGAGGTTAACGCTCAGCATGGCGAGAATATCCTTGCTCTCTCGAAGAGCGTCGAAGACCATCTGCACTTCCGCAACATCCATGCGTCATCTTTCCTTGAAGCGAACGCGCCCTTCCACAGAACCGTCTCGCTTCGCAGAACTTGCCCTTTCTTTAAAAAATAAAAAAGTTGCATAACGCCAAGTGCTCCTGAAAACAAGGTCGGAGACTCCGATGTCTCCCGCGCGGGCGCCCCTCTGTACGAGTTGGTCGTATAGACCGCGTGCCAGCCAATATGAAAGTTACCGCACTGAAAGTGATTGGTCGTACATTCTGCGCAATGCAGTCAGGAAGCAATAATTATGGGTGGGTCCAAACACGATCAGGCCATTGCCCGGGGGAGAAACTACAGCACGTGCGCCTACAGCACGTCATCCTTCGCAATCGCACTGTCCTGAGAGTACGCCGAATATGTCACCGTTGCGTTTGATATATGCATACGTGAGAAAAAATTTGCCAAGGCAAATGGTGCTAGAGGAGCCCTGATTGTTTTCTCTCGGCCTCGACACTATAAAGAGCTCCACAAGCCCGCTTAGCCAAAGTCGCGAGAAGAAGAGATCAATCTCTCTCCACCATCTCGACCCGGTACCAAATCCTCCCTGGAGGTCTCATCGCCAAGTCACGAGAAACATGGGCTCGTAGCCCCTCCTCGATATCACTACGACCACCACAGTAGAGCAAGCTAGCCCGGAGGGAGCACGAGAAGACCAGGCTCAAAACCACTCTCTGCTCCTCCCCAGGAACTCGTGGAAAGATGCAAGCCACTTCCATGAAAAGCGGGGTTCAAGGAGGGAAAGCGCACATCCATACGCGTGCCGTAACGCGAGAGCTTGAAGACCCTGAAAACTCGAGCCAGACGGAGGAAACGAAGGTCAATCACCTGCAACATACCCCAAAAGCCCTCCTCAGAGCGCTATAGTGTGTCTCTACTTCTGGGTTGGATCCTTGACAAGCCCAAGATAACGCAGGCCCTATTTTGGCATACTTTGGTGGTGAATTTGCTATGCATCTCCAACAACAGCACATCGCCAGAGTTTTCACTTTCTCGTTATGGACCCCGTTATGGGAGGCACCTGGCCTTTGCCAATAACTAGCTCCACGTAAAACGGCAAAATGGCGACCGCATCAATCATGTTATTTAGGGCTGCACCAAACAAGCAAAATATAAACCCCGAACCACTTCAGAAGAGTCTCATAAATCTTGTTCTGGAGTTCTTTCGGAATCAAAAGTCGTTGATTGGCGGTTCTCGTTGACGTCTATCTAGCTAGTGCACGGTGCCTTCACTTTGTGTGAGGGTGAAGAAAGTGCACCATGAACATGATAGTAAAGTGCAGGCACGAATCTAGGTCTGATTGCCACAAACAGTTGGAAAATAGTTCAAGGCCAAGCTACAATGGGAACGAACACGCGTTGTTTTCAGCAAGAATCAGGGTTACCGACAGGACGGAGGGACAACCCGCTTCAAAACACTAAAGCAAGGCCTCAACTGACAGATGTCGGCGGGCAAGGGCGCACTGAAAATGAATTGAAGCATGTTCCCGGACACCAGGCAACGAACTATATACTCAGTTGTGAACACAGTAATGAAAACAGTGTCCGAGCTTCTTATGAAGTGTATGACGTCCTCGTCGTCCCGGACGACTTGCAAGGTTTCCACGCAGAAAAAGATCGAGCTGGAGCACACCCTCGAAAAGCCATCTCAGAAGAGGGCCGCCCACCACACGCGGAAGGATGCAGGTAGCAAGCGTATGCTGGTGGGAAGGGTGGCCGTGTTGGCCGCGGTGTCGGGGCTCTCACCTGGTGATAATTAGAAGAAGAATGACAAGGGCAATGTAGTATGCCTGCGGAGTTGGGGGAAACAATCGTCAAGCAAGGGTGCGCAATGCCCACAAAGTCGCCCCTTGTGACTTATAAAAGCCCGACCTTTTCCTTCAAGACGGAGGTTAACTAGATATTTCTGCTTGTACCGTTTTATCAAGTGAAATTCTGCACTTTATCGACTCCTGAGACTTTTCAGCCCAGTACCGGCCCCTGAGTCTCCTCAGCCCAGTGCCGGCCCCTGAGTCTCCTCAGCCTAGTGCCGGCCCCTGAGACTTTTCGGCCCAGTGCCGGCCCCTGAGACTTTTCAGCCCGGTGCCGGCCCCTGAGTCTTTTCAGCCCAGCGCCGGCCCCTGAGACTTTTCAGCCCAGTGCCGGCCCCTGAGTCTTTTCAGCCCAGTGCCGGCCCCTGAGTCTTTTCAGCCCACCACCGGCCCCTGGGTCTTCCAGCCTACTAAAGGTTCCAGCCGAATAGTAGTCTTTGTACGGTTTGCTCAAGACAAAGATGGACTAAAAAAAGAGTCGGGAGCTGCGCAAACCGACCGAAAGTATTGTATCACCTACTGCCTTGGAAAAATAGAAACGCGGAATTCCCCTTATTGTGAGAGGCTCGAACAAGACTCAAGCGAGCAACGTCATACCGCCAGGCATCGACATTTATGGTTAAACGTTTTCGCGCTGGCTGCTGCAATTATCCAAGGAAGGAGAGACATTACAAATTTGTGGAAACCAGAGGAAGCCGCTTTGCTTGTTTCTCACCTGCGGAGAGGAGTGTGGCACTTCCAATAGGTCGTATAATTCTTTTCTGTATTTTGGCCAACCTTTCAAGGGCTCTCGTGCGGACTTATTTCCTTCCTGCATGTCCCTGAAGGCTTGGTCTGTCCAAACCCACTCACAACCTTAACACGCAGCAGTGTATTTTTCACACGGAACAGCCGGGAAGATGAAAGTGGACCCACAGCCACGTTTCCGTGTATGAAATAAATGTTCTTGAGCAGCTCGCCACCGGAAAGTCTCTTAAAAAACAAGGCAAGAAAGCTACACAGAAACTCTACGTTCTAGTGGCACAGAGTTCTAGTGACACCAGAATGCTGAACAGTGTGCACAATCTAACGGCAGCTTATGCGTTGTGCCACAGCTAAAAGTCGGTTGACGCAAAAGGGCTCTGAGTACTGTCTATGCAGGTCTAGCTCGCACCATATTCTTCTTGCGTAACAGATATGACTTTACGCATCTTGTTCACGTGTGCGACATTTTCAATCGCTGGTGCCCACTTTTCAGCTTCCCTGCACCCTTTACATGTTTGTTATGGAAATGCACTGGGAGGCTCATGCATATTCAGCGTAGTTGCGAAAACAAAGATGCGCCGTACTTCTTGTCCGTACTAGCTTCAGAAGGATCGATGAGCGTTGTCCCCGGTAGTGACGGTGAAGCGACTTCATACGAGGGATTGATATCACTACTCTCCGCAGTCATATTAACTCCTACAAGACTGACAAGTTAAAGAAGTTGTTCCATATATGCCGCTGTGAAAAAAACACTATTCCCAGTACTGTATGCGCTGCTCATGCAACGGCGAGAAAAAATTCATGGTGGCACTGAAGGCAGTTTGAAAGTCAGCGACCGAAAAATATGCTGGTCACGATAACAACATTTGCGAGTCCGTTAACACTGATATGAGCCCATCGACATACCGCACAGAACTTATAGTGTCACAGAGGAAGAAAATTAAACAGAAGCGCACGAGTTCACAAATAAACACAGAGCTCCACGTTCTGAATTGGCAGTAAAAGGTGTGACGCTCACTAATGCCGCACAAGAATTCTTATTTTTCCTGTGGAAGAGGACCAGGAGATTTTAGAAAGTACTAGGCTTGGTCGATCCCAATGTTTGAGATCTCCGCTAGGCCTGTTCACCTGTAGGCCATCTGAATCTGATCGTTTGATCATCTCATCATTCGTTTATATTTTGTATTTATACAAAGAATCTGAACCTCTGCTCTTTATGTTTTAGGACCGAAGCAAATTACCCGACCTTACCTTACTAGTTACTTACTTACTTAAGCAAACCGCGAATAGCAGAGCGGGATGATGACACTGTGACGACACTGCGTCGCGTCGCGTCGGCGCTACAGCAGATTCATTCCATATTTTAGAATGAAATTTCGTATAAATGTACGGAGTGTCATTTGACCGTCACGTCACAGTAAATCGAGCTGTTCGCTTTTAACAGTGTGGTTTACATGGTAAAGACGAATTACCCGGAAAACGTCGTGTTTGCGCTTTTGCGACCATGACAGCGCATCCGAAGGATGAAGCAGGATATGGTACCGACCAATTAGGACCTTCCGAGTCGACGTACGGTCAGCTTTTTTCCCCATTCGCACCTGACACGTAGGACTGCGGGGATGGGCGCTTAAGGGTAGGGTGCCAGAAGGTTTCAAACCATTTTTCTGGAATTAAATTTCATAACAAAATCCATATTTAACCGATACACAAAGTAACTAACTTTCAAAAAATCTTAGAGGCGAATTTTGCAACATGACCCCCTATTTTTATTGGTTAGGATCCAAGAATGGTGAGTCAACGTGATATAAAAAAAACCTCAGGAAAAGTTACCACGTCATTTTCGAGAAATATTTTTTATAAAATCAAATAGTGATAATTTAGTATATGCAATCGATACATAAATTCTAAAAATAAATCTACGTGGTAACTTTTCCTGAGGTTTTTTTAATACCACGTCAACTCACCATTCTTGGATCCTAGCCAATAAAAATAGGGGGTCATGTTGCAAAATTCTGCGCTATAAATTTCAACAAGTGGCAGCTTTGCGATGAAAATTTAATTGTGTTAACTATGGAAATTGTGATCAATACTTTTTAATTCGTGAGATCACGGCACCCTACCCTTAAGCGGATGATCGTGCCGCGGGGCCAGAAACAAAGTAAAATCAACCTGATGCTTAAAAAGCTTACCGTAGAAACGGACATATGAAATTTTGTGACGCTCAGATGCAACGTGCCGCGGGATCGAAAATTCAGGGTTTCGGCTTCAGGGTATTAATTTTCATGGCCGCAAAAATCATTTTTTGCGCTCGGGGTCTTTCCAGACCTATTAGTATGCGTCTAAGGAAGCATACTTGTGGGTCTGTGCTGTTCACCTGTTATTTACTAACAACATATGACCCGATTCTTGGAATTGCGTGTGATTTGGCTCGCTCAACCCTCCGAACGCTCAATCGAGCATCCGCTATACCCCGCTCGCTCGTGGGGTATATCGGATGATGGCGTTCGATGCGCAAGAGTCTCAGCATTCCAAAACTGTACCTACTTTGTTAATGCTGTTAGCGAGGCGAAAGTTATGGCTACGAATCTGTTTACGAATCCGCTTTTGCTAGAAAACACATACCCCGCAACCGGGCGCAAGTAGCCCGCTTGCGGAGATTCTCAAAATGTAGAGAATGCGTCAGCGGATCCTCAGATTGTTGATACCTACTTGGTACTAACAGTCTCAGGATCACTATTCAATGCATGCGCATGCTTAGTATCATGATTTTTATGTAATATACACCGGTCAAACAAGCTGTGAGACTGTCCCCGTAAGTTTTGCGAAAAAGGAATTAACGCTTACACAGCGAAGAAAACCAGAACGGGAAAATCGGAAAAATCGAACGACTGAGATTTTCGATTTTCCATCGTGGACCATTTCTGAACCGTTCCCCGATTTATCGGCTCCGTTGCATAAAAGTCAGTCATGCTCATCACGTTATTTCATATGAGCGTTTGTAGGTTCTCTTCATATGTGATCTATATATGGTATATGTATGCCCCCTATGGGCAAGTGCTGTGCGCATGCGCTCTCATTTTGATGCATGGGTTTGGGTACGGAATGCCTTTGGGTTTGGGTTTGCGGAGAGCGCTGAAATCTGCAGCCAAACGTTTTATGTATATGAAATGTATATGAAACGTATCGTATGCCTTGTACTATGCTGGCTTAACGGACGTTAAGCAAGCACGGTACTATGGTCGCGTCAAGGAATGTATATGTACCATTCCTTGACGCGGCCATCAAGGGAAGTCGCGTAGCTCCCAAGTACTGTTCATCCGCTCAAGCGAAATGAACAAACCTGGGAGCCTAGAAACACCCTTGCATACTATGCGTGATACAGGGCGCGTGAACACACGTTTATGATCACGTGTGTTCGTGCGGTGGGTTGTGCGGATGGCTACCCCTCCCGTGATCATCTTCGCGCAAATGAGCCGAAGATGATCTCGCGAAGGTAGACATGCGTTTGCAAGTGTAGTATGTATGCATATATGCAATTGTGATATGTTCGTTGTATGGTATGCAGTGCAATGATATGTGATAAAAAATACACCGTTGTTGCTGACTCAGGTCCGCCGCAGCGGTGTATTTTGAGCTGACACTTATGAGATGTTCTACCTCGTGGAGACTCATCAGTCGAACGAAACGTGACCGAAGAGTTTGATTGGTGGTTTGGTCGTTTCGGTTTCAAAACCGATCGTAGACCAAAACGTGCACCAGAAAATTGTCTTACGTAAAGTGAAATGCCAGCGACACGTGTGCGACACGTACGAGATGATGTGGAGGGTATATTCTGCTGGAGGTGGCACCTCCATCTCCAGGTCTGGTGTCATCATTGAAACGGTCGGTCCAAATCCCCGGAGAGTACGATCGCGTGACAGTGATCAGTTCAACCTCTTCTAGAGAGACCCGCCAGGTCCTCGGTTCAACCTGGAGGTAACCTCGAGGTGATATGGAGATGGTTCATCTCGAGGTCTGCGAAATATTCCCTGACACATGGGCGGACGACGTGGCGTGACCTGGAGCCTAATGTCACCTAACGTAATACAACTTTTTCGCCAGACCTGGAGGTAACCTCGAGGTGAACCGAAAAACCGTAAGACGGGGGGCGTCTTTCGCTTTTTCGGTTCACCTCCAGGCTACCTCCTACCTCTGGGTCTTTTCGTCAGCCATCGTCAGCCACCCGCGATGGTCGCGCGTTCGTATCACGCTATCACGCGTTTCCACCTCCATATCACCTCGAGGTCGAAAAAAAATTAAAAAATAATCTGCCATCTCGATATCGTTTCTAGTGATGACACCCATCTCCATATCACCTCGAGGTCGTATAACCGAATCTGATTGGCCCGTCGACGAAAATTTCTGGAGGTGAACCACCTCCATATCACCTCGAGGTCTGCCACCTCGAGGTCACCTCGAGGTCACCTCCATCTCGTAATATGGAGGTGAATCTTTTTCACGTGGCAGATTCTGCGGAATATTCACTACAAAAATACTGCTGGAGGTGACCTCGAGGTAACCTCGAGGTGATATGGAGGTGGCAGACCTGGAGATGGAGGTGCCACCTCCAGCAGAATATACCCTCCACATCATCTCGTACGTGTCGCACACGTGTCGCTGGCATTTCACTTTACGTAAGACAATTTTCTGGTGCACGTTTTGGTCTACGATCGGTTTTGAAACCGAAACGACCAAACCACCAATCAAACTCTTCGGTCACGTTTCGTTCGACTGATGAGTCTCCACGAGGTAGAACATCTTGTGGGATATATAGTGCCAACTATATATTGAGGTGCTGATAACTCAGAATGCTTACACTTAAGATAACATAAGAAGTCAAGTTAGATTGAGTGTCGCTCGGCTTAAGCCCGTAACCCTGAACCTGTGACAGCCGTACTATACGGAGTACTAGTACAGACAGAGGACTGTGACACACACGGGGTGTCACATCCAGCACACCACCCTGTACTATTACGGAGGAAGAGTTAGGGTGGAACAAGCAGTGTTAGGTGAAACAAAACACACCATCTCAAGCGGTGGAAACAGATTGCTAGTGGGGGCCTGTGCTCTTGGCCAGGGCGGTCCCAAATCTCTAGCTAGCACTACACACTGAAGGCTACTGTGCCCGTGATACAGATCTAGCGGTGCTACTAGGCTTTTGACAGTAACTCTAGCCACCTCTAAAGTGGTCCACAGAGCAGAGTTCACAAAAATTGAAGTTGTTGTAGTTCTCAAATTGAAAGTTCAGATTGCAGATGTCGAATCCGTCAGAGTCCAGATTGAAGATGCCGTAGAAGTCAGTCGGTCCAGTGTCCAGAAGTTCGGGGTCAGTGAAGTAGTCCACTGTGCCATTCTGATAACCAGAGCAGTCACCGTACACCACCGACCGTGGAATAATCTCCACATCACAAAGTGCTGTGGCGGTGACGGTGTCGATCATGGCGATGCTCACACACAGAAACAAAGCGGGGATAGCTGCTGCCGTGAGGAATGCTCCGATTGAAGGTGTCCGTACACCACCAACCCGTGGAGCGGGTGGTGGGACGGCATCATGTAAGTCCCCGTCGTTAGACTCCGTGTCAGCCACGCTGGCCGAATCATGCGTGGAAGAAATGTACGGAGGCAGGGGTTGGAAGGATTGAAGTGAGACCTGTGGCTCGGGCTCGAAGAAGCCCAATTTTACAGACATGTTGTCCATAAAGGACTGCTCGAAGGGCGCCTCACCGTCAGCGAACTGCTTCGGGTAAATTACCGCGTCCCCCTCGGCCTCGATCGCCACTTCCGGCTCATGCTCCACGACGGCATCGTCGATCACGGAGGGCGCGGCCGAACCGAAGTGTACCATCGGAAAGTGCTGAGTTCCGGACTCAGCACCACCAGCCACCTGCTTGAGCTCTCGGAGAGCGGTGCGTGCTTCATGCACGCAGGTAGCAAGGAGTGAGGGTTGGGTGGGCGTCAGTCCCGCGTACTGTGCTCGGAGCCCCACGTCAATGTCCTCGGAGAACGTGAAGGGCTCCTCGTCCTGCCGAACCAAGGGATGATCATGCTGTGCACACAGTCGAGCAAAGGCGGTGTCGTCCTCAGTGTCGAAACGCGGTCTGGAAGGCGGACACGAGGCCGTCGGCGTCGTCGGCTTGCTCAATCACGCACTCGTCGCACTTGATGTCGGCGGTGGGGCAATTCGCGGAGTCATGCCAAAACCCCGGAGGGCATCGGACACACTCCGGAACGAAGGCCTTGGAGAGGACGTGGAAGGAGACGGAATGCATGCCGTAAGCCTTCTTGTCGTTGTTGCGGCGTCGGTCGCCTTGTTGCCAATTCCCGCCCTTGGGAAGGGGAGAAGCGGCAAAGCGGTGTTGCCATTCACGCTTCCGGCCGTGAAACTTCCCATCTTCCCGACGGTTCTGGCGGTCACGCCAGGAGGAAGGCGGAAAGTGCACACCTGGCTTGCCTGTAGGCTTGCCCGTAGCCGGAGCCGGCCATCTCGTCGTCGGCTCGTCGCGTGCATCCTCGTCGGAGAGCGTCGCAAGCACTTTGTTGGCGGCGTCGATGTGGAATTGGAACTCCTTGATCAGGGCCTTCACGTCAACGTCGGACGGCAGACCAGAGTACAGCACGTTGGACTTGTCCACGAAGGGCACGTGCTTGCCCCTGCCGGCGTTCGCATCCCAAATCTCGAGGACGTGGGCGTAGATGTCTTCGAGCTCGACCTTGGCCAACTCAACGTCGAGACGAAGTGGGGTAATAACTTTGTCGTAGAATTCGGGGTCAAGAGAAGCCAGAAGCTGTTTCTTGGCCATCATGTCGTCGAGAGGTCCAGAGGCACCGTTGCCAATAGCGGTCAGGCATGCGTCGAAATCTTGGATAAGAGGGTCGGGGTCCTTCTTGTCGTCGAAGTAAATGGAGCAAAGCTCCTCGTAATGCCCAAGAGGTCGAACCACGCGAGGGATCAACCTCTTGGTGACCTCGAGGAGGGCACGCTTGCCATCCTGAGGCGAAGCCCGTCCCGAGGCCTCAACCCAACGCCGCGCGGGTGAGTTAGGAGAAGTCAACGATGTCAAAGTCGAGAAGAGGATGGCATTGAAGATGGCGTTGACCTCCTTCTGCGCGTCCGCCAAATCAAAAAGAGCGGCGTTGTTGGGGTCCTTCTGCTCGAACGCACGCTGCAAGGACTTCACAATGGCTGTCCAGAGCGTGTTGCGGCGTACCTCATCTCCATGAAAGGTGTCCTCCTTGGAGCCCAAGGCGTCGCGAGAGATCCTCTTGATGATGTCGACATCCCAAGTGGAATTTTGGACAGCCGCAGCTCGAGTCCGGTCCGGAGCCGTGAGATTGACAGCCGGGGAATTTGGCGTCGGTCTATAGCGAGACCCGACGTCGCGCGAAAAAATCGTGTCAAGTCTAATTCGATTGTTGGCCCCCAAGGGAGGCGTGACGTGTGAGTTTACGCTCATGATGAAAATCCAGTAGGTGGGAGCGTTGGGGTAGAGGGCCGATGTCGGAGAACACAGAAAAGTGATGGCCGAGAGCCGTAGGATGCAGTTTCGGAACGGATAACCAAGGAAGCCGTAACTGTGAAATTGCAAGATCGTAACGCGGCGGCCAAGGAAACTCACGACAAAAATTGATCAAGTTTCAGTCGAGTAAAATCCAACGCGGACAATACAAATTAATCCCAGGTAGGCGAACGCTGCAGCGATACCAAAATTAATCCGCCCGTAAACTAGCTCTCGACCGCAACTGCGAAAATCACGACATCAAATTGGGCCCCCAACGCCCCACCAAGCGGAGTGGCTTAGCCACTCATGCAATCAAAAGTAGTGGAAGGTGCCTGGCGCACCATAACCTGTGGGATATATAGTGCCAACTATATATTGAGGTGCTGATAACTCAGAATGCTTACACTTAAGATAACATAAGAAGTCAAGTTAGATTGAGTGTCGCTCGGCTTAAGCCCGAAACCCTAAACCTGTGACAGCCGTACTGTACGGAGTACTAGTACAGACAGAGGACTGTGACACACACGGGGTGTCACATCCAGCATATCTCATTAAGCCGAAAGTGATTAAGAAACAATTTCGAACTTCCCAACACCGATGCATTTGCGTCCGATGATTGTGTACGTGTAATTGAACCGTCAGATCGAAAATAGTTTTATACACAGTGTCTCACGAAAATTTCGAGTCATCGTTAGACTTGATTTCAAAATTTTGAAAAGTTTTGAGACTCAAAATTTTGAGTCAAAATTTTGCAAAATGTTTGACCCCCCCAAATACCAATATTTTGAGTTTATTTTGCGGTTCTGGAAAGTTTAGGGTTTCAGGCCTTTGGCGAGCATCCAGCGTCCAGAAAAGCTTTCCGTCGTCTACGGTTTACCTAAATCCAGGACGCCAACCGCCTTGCTGTGCTGCTCATGGCCTCTTACGTAGGTTGTATTTGCAACCTCTTCTTTGGCTCACTTCGTTCTCAACGAACATGGATTTTAGCATCAATGTACACGCAGTTTTCACATTCTTACAAACGCTTTTCATATGTTATCTCGTCGTTTTCAACGTCATCGGTCGCTCCGGTGGAAGAAAGCGAGGCGCCGTTCGCCACATCTTGGAGGACACTTTCAGAGATGGATAGCTTTCCGCCACTTCTGGAGTGGTTTTGATGTACCTTGCTAACGAGATTGAGGTAAACAAGTGGTGCAACGCGAACACACCACTTTTTCAGGAAGCAAGCTTACAAGCACTGAAAGACAAAATTCAGCTTCGCTGGAAGGGACATGGAAACACTGTAAGGTGTTATAACCCGGCGCACCTGTTGGCATATTTCACAAACCCTTTCCTATGCCCTGACTTGCCATACTCCGACTTTCTTTCCGCAGACCTTGAGCCTGCTTTGGATGCTATTTTTTCACAGTTCACTTCCGGATGAGGCCACTTTGGGTGAGCTAATAAAGGATGCTTTCACCCGTTTTTCTACCCGCACACATGGTTTTGAGTTACTTATTTCCAATGCCCAAAAGCGTGTGGCAGCAGCTATCAAGAAAGCTTTCCCTCCTGGCACACCTGAAGCGACAACAACTAACAGGGTGCACTTTCTCATTATTATGTTAACTGTACGTGGTGATGTGGTGGCCTTCTGGACTTTACATTGTCATCTCAGTGGTTCTCTTCTCTCTGTGGAAATCATGATACGGATTCACTCTGGTTCTTCACATGGGTGCGGTGTGGAGCGCGTCAACAAGGCGCACAAGTTGATTCACAGTACCGTTCGTTCTCGCCTCAGCAACGAGAATGTCATCATGTTGATCTTTTGTTATGTCAACATGCGGCTGCTCAGGAAAGACTGCAATCCCTTTGTTTCGATGATTGAATCTGCAATTGTAGATGAGGATGGTGAGATGCCAGAACCGGACCAGGAGGAGATTCAGGAGGAGGAGATTCAAGAGGAGGAGATTCAAGAGGATGAAGAAGCCCTCCTCCGCGATACCCGTGCTGCGATGCATGACTCTTTCACGGGTGTGCCTGACCTGAATTTCGAGCCTGAAGATCAGTAGAGATATCGTAGGCCTCTTACATGGGTTTGCCAGATGCCTTAAATTTTGGAGCCTGGACAGCAGCGGTTTGAACTGCAATTGGGCACAGTAATATTATAAGTTTGAAGATTGTTTTCCATCAAAGTGTGTAAATTTTGCATGCTAATGTACATATCATAGGAGTATGTATGTTAAGGCACATATTGTGTGAAGTTCATTATCTGTAAATTGATTGTGTCA